>JASVER010000027.1:6630069-6770409 GCA_030449065.1 Oceanodroma leucorhoa | reverse complement strand
GGTGAATCGCCAGAGTAAATGGAGAATAGTCATTTCACAAATGGCTGTTCTTTCGGGAGAGCTACGTGTACTCATCAATTCCAGAAGACATGCAAATTACATCCTTATTACTAGGATGATAATAAAAACGTTCCTCAAAAGATTCAAAATAGCACAAAGGACATTTAAATCCTCCTAAGTCACCAAAAAAAAAAAAAAGGAAAAAAAAAAAAGTGAAATGTTCCAAATTATTTAGCCTCACAATTTAATTCTACAGTAAGAAAACTGAGGCATAAATTGATTAAAACATTTGCTTAAGGTCTTCAGGGACTATTAGGCAAGGTTAGAAATGTAGCTCAAATCTCTTAAGTGGGTTCAGTGCTTTCTGACAAAGCTGTGTAGAATGCAACACAGGAATGCATGAATGTGAGAGTTCCAGTAAAAACACCAAAAAAGAGAATGCCAAATGTTTGCAGGTAGAGAGGTTAGTGTGTTATACATCAGTTAGGCTCATTTCTGCTTTAGCATAGTGTTTTTCAGGCTGCGATTCATGGACTAAAGGTCTGAAAGATATCAGAAGGGAATTTTGGAGCAAAAGATGCACACGTGCTTTTCCACATGCAGATGCAAGTAAGCAAGCAACAATCTAGAAATGTAAAAGTAATACAACACTTCCCTTAAATTTTGTTCTTGAAAATTATAGCCATAAAACCTCACAAGATTGTTGTTTATTTCTTTATAAAAAGATTAAATGACCTTTGGATTTTAAAAGTTTGGATTTAAATGACGCAGTGGTATTTTTACACGATGTTCTTCACATTTCCACTCTTCCAAAAATTATAGAATTAAATGGCTCAGAACTCCTTTCTGTATTTCCTTCCTGCAGTCTTTTTTATTTTTCTACTTTGCAAAATGAGAAAAGTTCTTATACATTTCACAAACACCTCGCCATACTACACACAATGATTTAAAAAGCAAAAATTAAAAAATAAATAAATAAAAAAAAAATCAACAGACAATTCCAAAATGAATGGGGAGACTGTGCCACCACAAATGGTTGATAAAAGAGCACATACGCAATGTGCACTGCACTCGGCTGTCCTAACTGGGATTTGAGGACCACAGATGGGAGTAGAGATTAGATGTTACTGTTCCTAAAAGTCACCACAGTATTTGCTTCAAATTACAGTCCTCTTGAAGTGCTAGACCAAAAAAGTTTTGCTAAAAACCTGGTGGTCAGAGGCCATAAACAGTCTGAGAAGGAACAGTGGTATGATCACGTTCCAAGAAGCAGTTCTCGACTCAGTAGCCTTGTGTTACCACTCACCCGCAGTGTACCTACTGTGGTGCACAAGGAATTATGCTTCCCATCATATCTATATGTCATCCTGCCGTGTGAGTATACTGACACTAGGGAAAAAATGTGGTCACTACAAACTTTCTTTCTTTTTTTCCTCTCATTCACATTTCACACTGTTTTCCTCAGTTGAAAGACATGTATAAATTAAATGAAGGGTGTGGGTTTTTTCCTCTAATGTACTTTTATTAAACTTTAAAAGGGTAATCACTATTCTCTAAGAATAGCAGTAGGGCGCTCCGGAGTTGTCTTTGTTCATCCATTAATATACATTCTAAGAGTATTTAAGGTGATCTGCCTGGTAACCTCAGAGCTTGTGTGTGTTTTAGGAGACCAGTACAACATCCTATTGTGTCTGAGTGCTGTTAAAAGCTAGCTGGGAACAAATTGGGTTTTGCCACGTGTTTAAGATCTTTCCAGATGTCTTTACAAGTTAGACTAATTTTTATATTTGATCAGACAGGAATTTGAATTTTTATTTATTAATTCCTTCAGAATGCAGTGAATAAGAAACCAGAGAGAACCAACTATTATTTTGAATATTCAATCCATTTGATGAGACAATTTTTTGCTCAATAAAGTTATTACACATCTGTCTAGAAAATTACACGAGATAAGGCTGTCACCTAAGTTCTCCTCACCAAAGGAAGGTGCAATATTGTTTCATAATAGGATCACGCTTTTAAAGAACTTAATAAAAAAATCACTTCAGCAAATAAATATTTACCCCTTTTTACAAATGAAGAATCAGACACAGAGATGCTAAGTGAATGTTTAGCTTGATGTGATGAAGGAAATTTGTAATGAATGTCAAAGTAAGACCTGGATTTTTTGACTCCTTTTTCTGTATTATGAATTACAAAACCATTATTAATTGTACTGTTCAAAACATTAAATTCAAAATTAAGGTACTGAGGCAGGAAAGGTCTTTGTAAATCTTGCAGCTCTTTGAAAATATACTCTGTCATTCCCCAAGTTAAGCAATTGAATAGTTAGATGAAGGAATGGAATATGGGGAAGAAGAGGTCCAAACTCTACAGAGCACCCAGTAATTTAATGGAAAGGGGATGGAGTATTAGAAGAATTAATAAAAATGCTGTGGAAGAAAAGCTACAGAGCCAGATCCATTGGAAGTTTCACTTTTTCTGGAAGTTTTGTGGTGAAAACAGACGTGATTTGAAGCTGTTAAAGGGAATCGTTTTAAATAACTTGAAGCTTCTAAGACTAGAGTTTGTTTGAAGTGCATTAAATTAATCCAAATTAAAGGACTTCCATGAGGTTCTAAAGGGTTTGTATGTTTTCTTTGGTCAAGGTCCAAACTCATATACATGAGCAGTTTTTTCTACTCAAACGACTGGACTGTCTTGGATGTGAAGTGTCTTCACCCATCTTAGTTAGAAGATATATTTATAGGTATGCATACATTTTAACTGGGGAGCACTGTATATCCTATGCTGTAGATACATTCACATGCACACAAACAACAGTACGTGGAGTCTAACTATAACAATACAAAGAACTTCTGTTTATCATCAAACATTTCATATATCCCATTACATGTGAAAGAATTATTATCTGTCCTGTTGCAGTGCAATGCTTCTTCCTATAATGGAATTTTACTCTGCAAATTTATTTTGGTATTAAAAGGTTCCACTTTATAATGTCTATGGTTCAATCAGTGATCTAAAAGGCACTTAAATGCTTTGAACAAGATACATAAAATGCTTTTATTGCAAAAGCTTTGCTGTATCTACCAATTTTACCATTGATCTCTTTCCATGTAAGGCAGTTCTGGAAGCTGCCCGTGCTGTATAAAATCACATGGTGGCTTTTGATCTCCAGCTGGTGATTAAAGCACATTATGGAGGTTTGAAATTTTCTTGTGGGCATTAGCATACCTCCAAACACTTCTCTGCTAAATAGTGGTGATGTTCTCACTACACACTATTTAAATAAGAAACCAGGAATCTATAAACTTATTTATTATCCTTTGTAGCTCAGAGGATACAGATCTCTTGAATGAGGTGACCTTACCCTTAGGAATAGACTTACTGATCAAATAATGATTTCTTAAGGTGATTAGGCTCTATCAAAATGCAAGGAAGAATGAGGTTATATATTTTTAAACCCCCTTTTGATACAAACAGGCAAAGCTCCTATGCTTTGCAAGACCTTGTATAGTTACTCCCTATCTACAATTCCATATTTGCCACTGCTAAAACACGTCACCATCGATTCCAAGGTCACCAGGCTGTTGTAGGTTTTCCACAGTGGATTTTTAAACAATGCAGCATTAACTCTGTTGCTTGTAAATAGCAAAAAAAGCATCTGTCCTCCCACTTTTTGAAACTGTATTTATGTGGTGGGAAGAATAAAGAATCACCATGTATTTGTTACTTTCTCTAGCAATCTCTTCGGGGTTTCCTTTCGCAGAAAATAAATGAGGATGTCAGCTTTATATATTTATATTTCACTTTACTATATTATGTTGCATTTTATTTATGTATTTTTACCATCTATATCTTGCTAGCAAGCAAAGTTTACTCAGTGTTACCCAGATACAGAGGAAAACAACATTTGTTGAAAGAGATTACAGTCAGTAAATACCAAATAAATTCCAAAGCTTTCTGTTAGTTGTTCTACCCTGTCCCCTCACACCCAAAAATAGAATGAATATAGGTAACCTGGTTTCTGACAAGTCAGCGGTTACAGGCTTTTAAAAGGGAATAAAATCTGGATCGGGGAAGAGTATTAGCCTGGAATGGATGTTCTAGTTGTAAGGGACACATCAGAGGGGACAGTAAAACTTGCGGAAGAGATGGGCAGGCAGAATATCAAGGTTAGCAGATGTCAGCAGACCAGTGAAGGAACACAGTTTTGAGTCTATTACATTGTGTGGCAAAGCACCCTGAATTATTTGAATCTAGGAAGTAACAGATTCCCATCTCTGCTTTTATCCAGGCAGTTTGACTAACGCTTGGAGGAAGAGCAGAACTACAGAGAGAGCACTAAAAATTTATCATATAGGTAACATTTTTCTTTTCTTTCCAAGCAACACCCTAAAATACCTAAGATCTTTTATGAGATTGGACACAGCAGTTTTTATCCAAGGAGCTTATTGTTCAGAGAAAAAAGACCCATAATGAAAAACAGCACACATTGCATCCTTTTTCATATCAAAAGTTAATCTGTGTTCATATAAATAGATATTTGGTGGATTAATTGTCTCATACAAACTTTCCTGAGGAAGTATGAAGGTGCAGAAGTCATTGACTGTTTCCTTGGGAGAAGATATCATACAATGAAAATTAAAAATAAACCATTTCATTTCATTATAATCCACACTTTCCTGTCTTCTGGCAGGCTTTATTATCTAGAACTAGGTGTCTGGAGAAGAAAAAATATTTACTGCTGCTCTTCTGTACTCAAGCATAGCATGGAATCCTTCCCGTCATGCTGCTCTACCGCATAGTTTGGTGTTCATGACCATGCTAATCTACATAAAGTTTACATGACAGGTAACCAAATATATGATTTGCACAAGAACTGGTTTTCTCCAAGTCCCAAATGGCAGTAAGAAACTCTAAAAAAGTGCTACCACTAGGTGTCTCATTAGTTTCAATGTACTCTAACCTAAGAGCAAGAAATGCTCAAAAAAATTTAACAAAAATACAGTTAATTACCACTGACATTCCCTCCTTCGTTACACCAGCACACCCTGAATTTAATCACATGCATTATTGTAATCAAGCTGTCAATCAAATTTTGAAATATTTCATTTTTTGACATAATTACAGCAGAATCCCTACAGCCCGTCTAGAACATGGATATGGCAAGATTGATATTGTGTTACAAAATGCGATCTGACAAAAAAAAATTGATGCTTCTGTGCAAAAATTAAAGAAACACTGAACTGCTAATGCATTTACCCTGCAAATATGTTGCATCAGGTAGAATGTCAAGAGTTAATATAACTGTCTGCCCATTCACTGAATAACATACTCATCCTTGTTGGGCTTTAAATGCTTAAATGTTGTCCATGTCGTTTTAAATTTTGTTTTAAAAATCTGTAGCTTTAATTTGCTTAATTGGAACCAACTATATGGAGGACTTTTTTGCTTTTAGGCTTACAGCAAAAGATTTAGAGAAACAATCAGCAGAGAAATGGGATGCCAAGGAGAGGGGTGGGCTCGTGTTGAGTTCAAAAATTTCATGTTCCTGCTTTTTGGTATATGGTGGGGAGCATATTTTTTACCTTAACACTTGAAAACATGCGAGATGCATGTAGAGGTGGAAGGCTCTTTAGATGGAGACCCATCTGTCGGCAGTTACAGGGGTTCCCCCGAACACATATAATACAAACTTCAGCCTGGCTCAGGTGAGTGTTAGTCAGATACGGTCTCTCACGTTTTTGGGACCCTAATTTGTTTTTTAACCAAGAAGGTAATTTTTACCATCTGATGACTATTTCATGGCCTCTGTGAATGAGTTTGCAGACCCCAGCATGATTTTATGTAGACAGATGTCCCCCTTCACAAAAACAACTGTCACAATTGGCAATAGTTGTCACACGTGCTGGCAGCAGCCCGGGCTCGGGACGGATGGACGGGAGGCCGGGGAGTGCCCTCCTGGCTAGGAGGGGGCAGGTGAAGACGGGGGATGTTTGCAACACCACCGGCAGTGCTGCATTTGCAGTGCGCAGTATCGTTAATTCAGGCATCTTTTATGTGACCAGTGCTCTTTGCTTTAAAAGCCACTTGTTTGGATATTTCTAGACAGGTATTCCACTAGAATAACTTGATTTAAATGTGTTTGGATAACTTAAGACAATCTCTTGTCTGATAGCAAATTAATAATTAATTTCTTCCTTTCCAATGGTGGGTGAGGAAAACCGCAAACACATTTTTCACTGGAGAGATGTGCAAGGCTTTTAAGAAGTTACAGAAACACACATATAGCTTCACACACAATCCTAGCACTTTTCTACCCTCGACCTGAGGAGGCGACTGTAACTGTGCTCCTTCTCTCCGTCTTCATTCTCTCCTTAGGGTCTCATTTGCTTATTTTCCTTATCGCTGGTACTGGCCCTGTTATTCAGAGAACTACTGTTTTACTTGAGTATTATCTCAGCTCCTAAGACCTCTGTTTATAAGATCTGTTTTTCCTAGTTGAGTTGCCGTATTTTCATGCAGACATCTGTTGAAAGCATTGAATTAATTAATGTAGTAGTAGCAACTAAGAAAACATGATTAATCAGCTTTGTCCTCTGCCACAGTGAAATTACTAGGGCACTGAGAGATGTATAGAATCTGATGGACTCTGTTTTATGATTTGTTCTTGGGGAATAGGTTAAATTTATTCCTTTTCTTTCATGCCACCACCTCCTACTTTCCCTTCACAGACTTGAACCCGGCTCCATCCGCACATACAAAAGACGACCTTGTGTGTCTCATGGTGGAGGTGATCAGTTCTGCATTCCCTGCAGACTGGCTGCTTTTTGACAGGAGATGCCAAGCTTTGTCCTTCCCCAGTTACCTATAGGTCATATTCAGTTGAAACATGCTAGGAGGAAAGTGTTTACTATCTGTTGTTGAAACAGCTAATGTTTTCAGTAAAGACATGGCTTTGAAGATATTTAAATGGTATTAAACCTACCTCAATGATATAAATAAAGAAGCGAGTTCAGCAGTTTTTATGACACCATATACTGACAATATTCTAAACTGTCCACTAAACATTTTTCATTCTCCATGGAATATCAACATACTGACTTCAATATTTCTGTCTGTGTTCTTTTCCTTGCTAATAATCAAATTGCAGCTATCAACCTTTTCGTTTAGAACTACCTGCTCCAAAAAGTAAGCACAGCCATTTGAAACTATTTTGTAGCTACCTCAGATGGAACATAAGTTTTAAATTGTTGAATTGTAAGACTGCCACCTTGTAAACATATTATAATGTATATTGGCCTATTTTGGTGAACAGCTGAATAATAAAGTACTTTAAAAACAGTTTGAAATGCATCTTCTAAGATATAAAGCAGGGAGGATGACTAATATGAGAATATGGCATTTCACAGCAAACCTAATGAAAGCTTGTGAAAACTACAGTATCTCATCACCATGCTGGCTACATTGGCTGCAATACAGTCAATACTATATTGACTGCTAGAAAGGCTMTAAGTACAAAGCATTCCATCTCTCCTGATGAAAGTAACTGAGCTGGGCCAAAATTGATGGGTAAAAGAGTAAACCTTCCAGTTTCATGAATTTTGTATAACTTATTCTTGCATATTTCTGAGAGTGGTGTCCCATCTCCTTGACCAATGTAAACTTTGCTTTTCCTTCATTTTCAAAGAGTCTTTTGAGAATGATCATTAAAGTAATAGCATATTTTTAATACATAATTTATCTGCAGAGCCCCAAAATAGAGCCTGCTTTGCCTGTGTTTCTAGTTCAGAAAACTCGAGAGGGTACAACTACTTTTAAAAGGATTAGATTGCCTGATCAGGTATTATTAAGTTATTTATTTTAGGTTTATTAAGTTATTTCTTTAAAGTAGAAAATGTTTCCTAAGTGTTTGCTGTTTACTTGGATTTACATTGTTTGCACATGAGACAGCCTTCTAAGCAGAGGGACGGGTCTGCCTGGCTCAGGCATGAAATCGTCGGTCCTGTTTGCTGGACGCTGCATGCAGAGAGAGCTGAACTAGCTCAAAGTGCACACGCCATCTCTCTCTCCTGCTCATATAGACTGTTGATCAAGCATTCGTTCTGGGATGAAAAGCTCCTTCCCTGTAGTCAGCGATCACTGTCTGCCATTCAACATAGATGCTACATTGCCTCTAATTCTTAATCAAGGCACCGTGGCATGGTACTCAGCACAGAGGACCAGCACACACACCCCTGGCCCCAAAAAACACACCCACCTGTTCCAGAACAAAAAAAAGAAACTAATATGAAAATATATCCTATATAACCATCTAAAGATATACTTTCCTCCACTTCAGTACTGGTATCTTTGTACTGTAGTGTGGATTAAGCTCAAAATGCAATTGTTTAGTGACCTCTTTCTGTGTCACATGAAAGAGGGAAAGGCTACGTTTGGGAATGCTCAGAATGAGGTGCAAAAAAATTTTCTCTTATAAAAAGAATCGAAAGAGCAATTCAGATGCATGGAAGTTTGTCATTTCTGTGTGCAATTGGTCAAATAAGATACATAACCTTTTCCTGCAAATGTTGTTTTGTCACATCACTAGATTGCCAAAGCTTCTGTTGGAAATATTAAATCTATTAGATCATCCTAGAATGACAAAAGTGCATGGAAGGAAGAAGTATGTACGTATAGGTGTGTACCTTCCCAGGGATATCCTGAACAACATTTGTACCTGGTCTTTCAAACAAACCAGAAGTTCTGAACAATTAATTCACCTAACAGGTAGGCTATGCTTGGGTAGAAATATTTCAATTTTTATTAGTTATCAAGATCCTAATTTATTAGGTATAATAATCTTTAGTTACCAAAACCTCAAAAGATGGAAAGCATAAAAGACAGCAAGTACATATGGAGAATTTTCTTAGTAAAATGATATACTTAACTCATAGCCTCAAGGTTGTTGGTTTATTTTTCCCCCAGTGAAAAGCCAAGCATAAGATAAGGGATGCAGGTTACTATAAAGCATCTGAAAAGGTCCCTGCAAAACACCATTTTTAGATGAAGTTTTTTTCAATTTAACAACATAGCATAATAAAAATCAACCTGTCTGTCCTAATGTGGTCATTTTTACTAAGGCACTGTGAGCCTGGAGTGAATATGAATCACTAAAGGTGTGATCTAATAGTGTTTTATTCAACTTCGATTCATTGTGAATTTCTATCTCACATCAATAATAAGCTGCAAAAWCCTTCACGGTACTAATAAACACAATAGTCAGAACATTAAAATAGTCTTGCTCCCTACTGTATACCAGCAGAGGAAATAACACAAAAAAATCAAAACCGTAATGAAAAATGTACAGACAGAAGCACTCACAAAACCCATAGAAGACGTTCCAAGAAAGAACCAGAAGGGACATTTGCCTAGGAATAAAGGAAGCCTGGGGATTTAACAGATGAGTGACAGAGATGACAGCAGGTAGGAGTGGGCAGCTGAGGGGTTTGGTCTGGTGGCAGGGAGAAAAGAATTGCACCTGGTGTTTCTGGGCACAAAAGTTGTTGGGAAGCAGGTAAAGCAGACAGAGGGGAGAGAGTCCAGACAGAACAGGGCAAGGAGAACCGAGCTGGAGTTACTGGAAAGAAGACCTGGCCAACTGGAAAACCTTTTCAAATCAGCACTGATTAGAAAAGGACAAGCAGAGGGAGGAGGAGGAGGAAAAGGAAGACATATCTGTCCCCAACGTCTTCCACTACTCTAGTAAGTAAGCATTTTCCAGCTGAGGAAGGAGGGAAACTGAAGCAGACAAGGCAGCAGGTAGAAGATACTTGCCAACTTCAAGTTCCCAGCCAAGTTTGTTTAGCATGGCCACACATGCTACACTTGGCACCTGCCAAGTTGACCATTTGCAATGGTTCAGATTTTTACTTGTTCCCTTTTCACTGCATGAAATGATCCTGGGACACTTGCACCTAATATGTAGTTTAGAAGGTTATATGGTGAAGGTGTGTATCTGGAAAAAAAATGAATTGTACAAGTAAAATTAGGTATGTACTGAAGAGCTGCTTTTTGCCTACTACTGTGCAGCTCTGCCAATGCACTTCAGGCTTGATTTGCAATACCCTGTATAAAATTTCAGTGCCGCCTCTCTTCAGAGCAGTGACTCAGTCATGCTGAACTATGCCACCTCTGTGGCAGGACACAGTCTATTGTATCTGGTTTATAACCTTTATGACTCAACACAGTAACCAACACAACTTCAAAAACATATTTATAATGCAGATGATTTGATATATCACCATTCAATGAGCAGGTAGAAATTTCAGGCTGGTACACATAACTACATCTTAAATAAAGGGCTGCATTATTAACAAGCTACATCATGTTTTTCAGCGTCCAGGGGGGAGGGCAAGAGGGGGCGAAGTGTAGTTGCTTTTTATTGTCAGTGTTACTATCCGAAACAGATAGGACTGGACAGCTCAGGGACCTGGAGCGTGGATAGTTTTCCCTTCTAATCATAGGTTGAATTTGAACTATTGACCTATATCAAGACTTGTGAGAAACCAATGGTTGCCAACTTATGTAAGCAACTGCAAATAGTTTGCTTATCTCAATACAATTCCTACTGAAAAAAGAGTACAGACAACAGCCCTGTCAGTTTTCGCATCATCATTGCGGACAGAATAGCAGCAAAGGGTTAGAGCTTATCTAAGCAGGGAACTATTCTGAAGCATCTACCTAATTTCACGCAGAGACACATGCTCCAGCATATACCTGCCTTGCTCCTGATCTGTTTAAGCCAATGGTAAGGAGTAGCCACAACAACATGTAACTGTTTCTTAACAAGTCAATGAGCGGGCAAATTTTGAGTTGGCAATGACCACGTTAGTATTTCTGTATTGTTCTTGATTTCTCAGCATCAAGAAGCAAACTCTGCTGCCTAAAGCCATTTCTACTCTCCACAGAGAAGAATTTATTTCCATCTTTTACTGTAGTCTTTGAAAGTGGTGTTACAGCACTGTAGACAGAGAAAACTTCACAGTCCTCAGTAATATGACCATCATGGCTGCTCTGATCTTTGCACCTATAGCATAATATGTTCAGATCCTCCTTGAGGAACAGTTTCCTCACAAACTGAAATTAACTTATCCTGCTAACACAGATTTCTCGTATGACACATTCAGCCATCCTGTGGCACAGCCTGAAACAAACTACTACATGTACTTGTTAATGCATTTCTCTAGTCCCTTTCCTTATGTGAGATAAATATTAGTGACTACAAAAAAAAGTTTAGTAATTATTGCAAACAGAACTGAAGGTGATGAACATTTCTAATCATTTAAGGTCAGACAGAAGTGGTCCCTCGACATTGATCTAATAGAGAAGAGGGTTGGGGAAAAAAGAAAGAAAACAATGGAAAATTCCAAAAAATCAGAGTTTCGAGTTCAGTGTTTAGACTGCACATCTGCCCTTAACTCACCTCTTTGCACATACATGCTTTTCTACATGCAGTTAACATCAGATCTCAGTTTCTGACCCCCTGCAAATTCTTGTCATAATAGTTTAAGTTAATTTATCCCAGATCACCTCACGTTTGTCAATGCTAGAGTCTTGTGACTGCAAAACAATAGTTTAATATTTGAAATAGGAAGAGGTAAGTATCTCCACACAGAAGCAGAGATCCAACCACTGAGGGCTTAAATGAGCCAATAATTAAGTATAGTGTGAGTGGGTTTTTTGTTTTAAAAGATTGTGAGCAAATTAAATGCTGAATAATGGTGCTATAGCAGTAGTGGGTAGAGCTTGGCTTAGCATGGACAAAGAAGAAAGATCATTAACAAATAAAATAGGGAGCCCCTCAGGGGACACGCCTACAGACAGTCTGTCACCTGCTGATTTTAACATTTCATTTCAAAATTTAGTTAGATATCAATTTCTGAATGCCTAAATAAAATCAGCCCCTTTGCATAGCATCAACGTGCATCAGCTTTCACTGATAAATTTGAGGCTGTAACAACATTCCTCTTCCTAAATTTTGAGGGGAAAGAAAAACAACAGAAGAATAGCCAGAAATTACATTCCTGGTTCCAGCAACCCAACAAACCGTCTAACAAAAGTAAACAATGTTAATACCAATATTTAACTCATCACTGATGCACTGGAAGCAATAGCAAGGCTTTATAAAAAGTATGTATGAAGCAACAATATTTTGCACTAACCTAGCAAAGGACAGGGCTGAAAGTCTCTGGTATCCCTGGTTAATAAGGAAATGCTTCCTTGATCACAAAAGCAATGAGAGTCTTCTATCATTCTAGTGAAATTTCTCTAAAAGAAGATAAAGCTGTGGTTACAGAATAGCTTGCCCACCCTCAACGACAAGTGTTGCTTGTCTACCCATTCATATAAGGGAGTATCAAAGCTTTGGCTTAACCCAAAACACGTGTACACTTATTTGTTCTGAAGAGACATTATTCAAAGGAGGTAGAACCCTGTCTTCCCAAGACTTCTTTTTTCAAAACATTAAAGGTAAACAATTTTAGAATGACGAAAAGGAGCCATTCTTTGGTAAAATACGGTAATCGGTAATTTTAGTGAAAATTTTTACCTTAAAAAGCTTATTTTGAATAACATTAGGGTCAACTTCATCTGACCGAATTTTGTAGCTTATCTAGGAAACCACTATAAGCACTATATACAACACTATAAACCCCAAATGTACAAGTCAGTGAGAACCATTGTTGACTTCATGGGACTCCCTGCTGATGCAGTGTTGTCAGACAGATCATTGCAGAATCTGGGTATAAATAGCTAATTTAGGGTGTCATAAAGAATGAAAAGTGCAAGAGAAAAGCTGATGGTTCTGTTCTGGGGACAAACTAAGCTCTAATAAATTTTTCCCTTTCTAGAGTAATTGCAGCATGTCAATTCAATGTCCAGGTGATGGAGCAGGTGTACTCTGTGTCACAATGTACAGTCCTGAYGTCTGTTTTTTTCTTACCAAGGCAATCAGGGTTTAGAGGAGACCAGTGGCATAGAGCGTGTCAGGGTTTCAAGTTTTTATCTACCAAAAAATAAGCATAGCTACAGCTTTCTGAAGTAATTGTTAGCTACTTGGAAATATGAACTGCTGTGCAAATGTGTGAGCTACCTTCATTACTGGTATCAGTGCATTTTTCGCCGGGGTTTTATTGGACCAGCAGTTTCTGTACTTTGCAAATAATACAACACTGTTGTTGCAGGCTTAGCTGTGTTCTGCAGCAGGTGGGCAGGATGAGACTGTAAACCATCTGTCCATTCATCTATCTTAGATACATATCCCCCTATTTCAATAATACTCAGAAATCATATCATTAGGCGACTGAAAAAATCATCTCCATTTTATACATGGGGAATGAAATGAGGCCTGGGGTCCTCCTTCAGGTTGGGGCTCAAGTCTGTAGTGTCCGTTCCTTTTGTGATAGTGTCCCACTCACCGGACAATTTTCCTTCATCCTCTACAATATCTCTTCCTACCTGAGGCTCCCTACCTACCTGTTTGTGTGGGGCGTACACAGAGTGAGACGCTTTACAAAGGAAGAGAGTGGTGTGGTTTCCTGTCTTCATGTTAATTCAGTTTATTCAGGCTATTCAGCATATAAGGTATTAGAAATACCTTAATGTAAATGGACTGAGCCACTCTCTGAGTTTCATAACTGCACTTCACATTTTAGTGTAATCCAACCGTTACCCAATAGCACTGCAGTGAACTACACTGCAATAGCATGCAGTGTGCTGGGGTAATGTTAGCTGTGGACTGTGTCAATCTGAAGTGAAACATCAGGGGGCTTCACGTTCCCTCCAGCATGGGAAAGGACAATTTTGCAAAAGGTTATTGAGTATTTGCTCATGTCAAAAAGCAGATACTTGTGCCAGCAGTGGGAGGGGTGGCTGCACGGAGGAGATTCATGGGCAACTGCTCCCCAGGGCTGCAGCATCTGAGATGGGGGTTGAAGCACCCTCCTTCTGCAAGGGCTGGTGGAGCTGTGTAGGGGCTGCTGGTAAAATAACCCTGAAGGCTATGACTGTGCAGAGGAGTTGTCCTCCTGTGCCTCTGCAGAAGAAAGCTTCTAAGGGCTAAGATAAGAAATTTGCTTCCAGACTAAGTTTCTGGCTGTATTGTGAACCAGAGGAAAGTTTCTAACGAGTTTCCAGTGGGTGGAAGGGGCTGCACGTTTCCAAATGGGCAGTGGGCAGCGATAGCTCGCTCACGCTCTGCGACAGCAATTGCTGTTGAAGCGTTGAATTGATTTCTGAATTGTGAGACACCCCGTGGGTGCAAAGCCTACTGCTAGCAGCACCAGGGACCAGTTTCAAGGCCTCTGTTTTACTTAAACCTGTGCACCCTGCTAACACACAGTAAAGCGTGTCTCCTGGCCCCAGACTATTACTGCTTTTCCTTGGTGTTTTCCCTCATCATTGCCCAGACCCCTCACTATATATGCAGAAGTCGAGGCAAGTTCACACGGTGCAAACCACCTTTATTTTGGCACAGGAGCAACAAAGCTTTGCTGTTCTCACAGCAGCATAAAAGCATCATGTTAGCAGAGATGCCAAGCAAGTGACTCCTGGGCCAACAGTGCATCCGGAGCTGCTGGCAGTGGCGGCCGGAGCCCCAGCCCCCGGAGAAGGCAGCGCGGCTCACCGCGAGGTGCCAACCACTCGCGTCCACACGCGCAACCGACAATGCACTTAAAAAGCGGTAGGAAGAGGGATGGTGCGCACCTCGGCTCTGCCTGCAGCCTTGCCGAGCCGCTGCCCGCCGTGCGGCAGGGCTGCGGGGGCAGCCGGGGAGCCGGCACCGAGCCGGCACGCTGCCCGCGCGGGGCTGAAATCCGCGGCTGCGTTGCTGCAAACACTTCATCCTCCTGCCGGGAGCGTGCTGCTTCTGCTGTGAGGCTTGGGACTGAAGCAAAATTAAATTAAAGCTCTCTTCCTAGAGAACGGGAACGCGAGGCAAACTTCGCACTGGAAATTGGCTACCCGGCAAAGCCCGTGCTTGCGGATGTTTTACGCACAGGCACGCAGAGGCAAAGTCACACTTACCTGGGGGTCACGCAGCAGTAACATCAACTCTCCATCTGCTTACCAAGAAAGCCAACATAGTGTTAAAAAGCACGCAGGATGCTCAGACCAGATTGGACTTTAGATAGGAAATTATCTTTTCAGATTTTGGTTGAACGATAAGGAGCTTTTAAAACTAAAGAAATGAATGATGTATGCAAAGCTGTACTTGAAATGATTCTGGTGTTGCAAATTGCCATGCTCTTGCTGTGGAGCTGATGAAAATAAATGAAGCTCTGCGTTGCTGGGCTTTTTCCTCCCCCTTCTAATAAATGAAATGAAAAAGCCCCATTATTGTGCCACCTGCTTCAAATTCCTAATTGTGGTAACTGAATTCTGAAATTGTTTGTTAGCTGTGTAATATCACAGGCATTAAAAATACTGAGAGGCTATTAAGTTCTTTAAAACACAGCACCGGATGAAAAGGTGCAGCTATCTTCAGATTTTATTTCCACGAAATAACTTTTCCAGTGGAGAAATGTGTTAAAATCCTACAAAACATCCCTGTTAATTTAACAGTTAGAGAAGCTGCAAAGTAAAGACCCAGGAGAGGTCCACTGGCATATTTAAATATTTTTAAAAGAGAGCAGTAAGCCATTCTGTTCGTATTTTTCTAGCACAGAAATAGAAAAATTTCAGAAGACAATAGAAATCACATGAAATTCAAACGTAATATTTCTGATGAACAGGTAGATGTGTGCACATATGTATCACTGAAGTGCCTATAACCATGGAATCTTGCTGTATGCCTGAACTATTGCTGCATGTGTGTGTAATGCATCTCGTTTAATTCCTAAATTTCAGTTTCTCATTTTAATAATGTTCCAACTTAGATATCTACATAGATTTGTTTTACAAATTTTAAAAAACCAGTAATTATCAAGACAAGCTAAAAAGAATTGATCTTGAAATATTTTGTCATTACAAATAATTTTTCTGGATATTCAAATCCTATTGTTTTGTTCATTTTAATGAGAAAGGACTGGAATCAATTAAACAGATCTTCTGCAAAAAGTTGTCCCACACATGTCCTAGACAGTCTTTTATTTCAGAAGTACATATGTGGATACATCATACATACATATATATGTATAAATTATTAGACAAGATGCAACCGTTTCCCTTAGATTAACTTCTAACGTGTAAAATCCCAGCACAGAAATGAGTAAAGGGTTAAAATAACAATCTCAGAATTCAAGTCAGCTGTGACAATATTCAGCACATTGAACTGCTGAAATCTACGTGGAATTAGACATCCCTTTGCCCATCGAACCAAATTAACCAGTTTGTTATCGCCTTGCATAAGCAGCATTTTAGAGGATAGGGGACGGGAGGAAAAGGGGGCATTTCTCATCGTGCTCATTACCGGGCAGTTCTTGCAAAAGCTCGCCCACTTGCTGCCTTCCCCACTTCCCAGCTCTGGAGGCAGAAGTTACCAAGCAGCCTCAGAACAAATCCCAGTAACAACAATTCTTTCTCAGCTTTACACTGGCACACAAAGGTGTCCTGTTGGCAGCAAAATCTGGCTTCCTCAAACAAGAGGGTATTCCAAACACTGTAATCTGAATATTTTAAAAAGAAACAACAGAACAAGAAGACTGGAACAACCAAAGGGCTTTGTTGATAAAAGAGGGAGTTCAGCAAAAAAGTTAACTCTAAATCGATTAAAACAGAAAGAGAATAATTGCAAGTGGAATTTAGCAGATGCTATTTAAATAAATTTTTGAAAAGGTTGCAAACAAGGAACAAATACAGATCTTGTAGGGATTAAGAGGAAACGAAAAGGTACACATTCCCAGTTAATTTATTTGATTATTTTACCTCCTTTGTCGTATACAGATTGACAAACTCAAAGTTATGTTTTGATTGATACTTAAAACGATAAGATGATTAATTTGCACGGAGATACTTTAGCTCTTGACTTGCTTGCAAACCAGTTATTACAGTTGCTGATTTGATAACGTGCTCGTTGTACTTCCCCGAGAGCCTGAACCAAGGTCCGGGCAAACAACGCCTGGCTTTGGAGCCGGCGCTGCTACGCCGGGTGCTCGGCCGCCGAGGCCCTGTGCGGCCCTCCCTGCCCCGCGGCTGGGTAACGTCCTCCGCCACAAAGGACTTCCAAAGGGGCCACACAAAGATCTACGCACCTCCGCTTGCTGGAGCTGAAGGTTTCCGCCTGTGTACCTCTAGAGATATCACAGTGCATTTTCGAGCAACATTTTCAAACAGAATTTTGGTGCGAAAGCGTTTCTGAAAAATGGAGGGAAGAGGGCAAAAATGCGGGTGATCGTAGCGTTGTGGTTCTTAGGCAAACAAATGTTTGAGAGTATTTCTGTAAAACTAACCGCCTCTTGTTTGTAATACGCTGCGTGACATTAGAAAGAGAATATTTAAAAATACAGGCTCACATCTGCAGAAAGAGCAGCGCTAATTATGAGGAAACACAGAAAATGGACATAAAATGCAGTAATATATGCAGAGGGTTTTTTTAACTCCTCTAAAAGTAAAAGGAGTGAAAAACTGGTAAAAGGGGAATAAACCAAGCATTAAATATAAACATGCGTGACTATCTATCTAGAGTATCTTATTTAGATTTTTCAGCTATTTATTGTCTGTTAATTTCCTGTGTTGCTGTTTTTCTATTGAAGCATCAAACACCAAAGCACAAACCTTC
The DNA here is from genome assembly GCA_030449065.1 of Oceanodroma leucorhoa. Taxonomy (NCBI): domain Eukaryota; kingdom Metazoa; phylum Chordata; class Aves; order Procellariiformes; genus Oceanodroma; species Oceanodroma leucorhoa. Next base: position 6,752,648 of record JASVER010000027.1, on the reverse strand, counting down.
CAACTGGCTCTGCATGTTTAATAAATACACACACACACACTCCTTCTATATGCTTACGTAGCTAGCTAGATGCTGAGGGTGTGTGTTTGTATATCCTGAAATACCTACATTTTGTACAGAGTGACTAACACAAACCAGTAGTCTTGGTAATTCGTCTCATGTAAAAGACAAACTTTTCCTAACATGATTCCTTCTTGGTCTTTTGTAATGAACTTCACCAGAAAGCTGTAGGTAGCAAGTTTCATCTGTATATCTAAGGCTCAATATGATTTTTTGTATTAAAAATACAGAGAAAAAGCAGGGGAAATATTTTGAAAGTCAATTAAAATTTTGTGTACGTTTTCATTTTTTAATGATAAATTAAGTTACTAATTTTGTCCGTGCTCTTTGTAGACACTGCAGGTTTAATTGCTAATTGTTAACTGCGAATGAATACATTTGCATATTAATTAGCTCCCAATTTACATTTTTAATTTGCTTCCTTCAAAAGGTGCAAGATAAAAGGTCGTGTTATTTTAAATAATTTATGCTTTATTGCATGAAATACGCTAATATGAAATGTGCCTACTAATTTTAACCCCTTTTCTAAGAAGCAAAGTGAAGAACATTAAAAAGAAAGACAAATCTGGGGGTGTTTTGAAAAACAACATTATGCCATGTTGTTCTTCAGCATTAGAACTTGCTTTTTTCCTGAAGCCCAATCTGGTTGAAAATTAATGCATTCTTTCCTTCACCATCAGTTTAAAAAGTGATAGTATATTTGAAGAACAAAACAGCTGCCGAAGGGGGATTGATTGTTGTTTCCCGCAGAGGATTAACAAAAAAGGTTCTCTCTGTCCCTCCCCCCATCCCTCACCCCAATATATTTTTTTAACAAGGAAATGAAAACCATGTACGGTAAAGGCATAATTTGCCAAAAGCATCTTGCTTACAAGGAAAAACCCCACGTTTTTAAATGTCCATGTGTACTTACATACCAGGCTTCTGATTTTATTCATCAACAAGGATAATCAAACAGGAAAAGGATGCCCCACCTTCCATGATCATAACAAGATAAGCTTAAGGAAGGAAAGTCTGTCTGTTTGTTTGTTTTGTGTGACCTCAAGGATCTTCTTAGAGGGGAGTTTCAACATGCTGTTCTATACATATCAATACAAATATGGCTAGGCAAAGATGTTATTACTAGTGATCCTACTGTTCCGTAAGAAAGTGTCAAATATAAGCCTAAAAAATCAGAGGCACAGCTCTGATTACATATTACCACCGATTACATAAATATCTTCTTTTATTTTGATTTGCTTTTGTTTCCTACAGCAAATTCACTCTGAAGAGGGTTGTGCTTAGTAAGGCTTTTGTTGCCATAATTGTTGTACAAGTACAAAAGAATACTATTACTTGTATAATGTCACAGAAATAATATATGTACTTAGCATGAAAAATAATCTTTGTAGTTAGGAAGCAACGGAGGTATATGGCCTGAACACTGTAAGGTGTTCAACACAAGAACCGGTCCTGAAAAGAAGTTGTGTGTCATCCTTTCTCCTTATTATTAAAAAAGACTGATAACTGTGACCGATTATATACATGAGGGATAGTTGTGTCCTACACAACGTTAGGAAACATAAGAAGTCTTAGATCAAAACTCACAGCATAATGGAAAATACCTGTTTCCCCCAGCCTCCTAACCTGAATCCCTTTTCCTTTCTAGATTAAAAAGTCTCCCACCCATATTCAGTAAAGTAGCTTTGATCAGATTTCCAGTAGCATATCAACTGCATTAGAGAATTTTAAACAGAACTCGTAGTTTTGGTTGCTTGACAAGGATAAAAAAATCTCCTTAGTTCTACCACACACAAAACACTGGTAGAAATAACAGCAATGAAGTATTATTCCCTCTAGATGTGTCAGCTGCATAATCAGATCTTCAACTGTATGAGTACAATTCTTGAATGTGTGGATCTGTTTCCTTACATCTACGCTAGCATAAGAAAAGCACTGCCAATTTGTCCATTTAGAGCAATCAAGATAACTATAAAGCAGTCTCAATATTTTTCATTTCAAATGACACTGACATTACATGAAAACAACCAAGGCCATCAAAAAACATCAGCTTCTAGCAATCATAATCCACTAAAGAAAGTAAGATTCTAATAACAAATTAGAGGTGGCTGGAGAGAAATTGCCTTTGATGAGGAAGGGGAAAAAGGAAGAAAAGAAAGGAAAAAAAAAAAAGAACACAAGAGAGTGGAGTTAACACATATCAGTTACTTGGATACAGCTGATACTGACTTTTCATAATGTACATGAAGCATGTAGTGAAGTTAGGAGCACTGTGATTTAAGAAAATCTCAGAGAACATCATCCTTTTATGTGTCTTGTTCTCATCGTATCAGCATGATTGATGCTTCAGTGCATTGTACATAACACAATGCTTCCAAAAATCAGGGATTAACTGTAATTCTTTTAGATTTGTTCTTTATATTTGATCATAGGTGCAAGAAAAAATTCTGAAATGCACCAAAATGTGCAAAAATATAACTGCAGAAAAATAGCACAGTGCTCTTTACCACTGTTTACTTTTGAAGTTTTCCTAAACAAGCGCTGAAATTTAGCAGTCAACTTTAGTTAATAAAGCTACTTAAAAACAGCATAAATCATGCAACTATAGATTTGTGCATGCAAGGATAATCTATGACATCCATCCTGCTTTTGCTTAGAGTAATAGTCAAAACATTTTTGCTTCTTGCAGGTCATGCTGATCTGTACTATAATTTGAATTCTCAAGCTGTTATCCATACATCATTCCCAACAACTTTCCAAAATAGAAGAAAATTTCCACTTCTTTAATTAAAACAAGGAGCTACAGGGTGCACTGGGCTGGGTCCTGGCTTACTGTCAGGGAGAGACTTGAGTTTGGAGGTCAGATCCTCAGCTGAGGTAAACTGATAAAGGTCAGTTGGAATTAATTGGGCTATCCTGGGTTACCTAACTGAGGATATAGTCCTTTTGTATTTCTAGCATCAAGCACTGCCAACTGCTTTCAAATACACCTGAAGTGCCTGAATGTCATTATTACTAATTGATGTCTATACAGCACCTTTAATGCAGATGGGTATAATGTGCTTTACGGATTTTTGTGCCAGATTCCACCCACAGGAACACTAGACTAAATGAGAAGGAATGCCCCCGAAAAGAAGCATAGTAGAGAGAAGGAACAGCACATTTTGAAACAGAAAGTGCATCTGGCTGCTAGCTGAGTGATTGTTTGCACATCACTGAATGCAAATGCAACCAGTTCTGGGGTAGAACAAGGCAGCAGTTCAACAGTACCCGTGTACAACTAAACAAGTTGTGCATGGTAATAATTTCTTGATTTTAGTTATGACAAACAGTAATTAGCTTGTGGTTATGTAAATATATTCTTATCCAGGTAACATTTTTCATTGCTTGTATCGCAGACAGGAGCTCTGCGGCTAAGAAACATGCACAATTAGAAAAAAAAAATAGTTTATAAATGATGATAAAGAGCTTCTAAGATTTACTGTGTCACAAATAACAAGGCAGTGTTTCTCTCAGTGTCCAGCTACCTGTGTAGTTAATCAAGCAATAATTGATCTCTAACAAAGCTGCAAGGCAGGTTGCAATATGATCAGAGTGAGACTTTCCACTGAGGAAGACTGTCCTGTCGTGGGATAGAGGTTCTTCATCTTAACCAAGAACCACGCATGTCCATTTCCCATGTAATTCATCCAGAGCACAGTTAGCTGTATGATCGAATAGGTGTGTAGCTGTCACTCTTGAAGAGGTACTACTTCATATAGAGGAGCATTARTCAATTGAGGGATTTACAGATCAAATGCAGAGCCTGAGCTGGTGCCGTCCGTGGTCTTGGAGAGGAGGGTGGTAGTGCAGGGCCCTGCTACACGCTCTACAGTTGTACTGGTGAAGAGCTGGGCCACTCTATTCTGCAGAGCCGTAATCTCTACGTTGCTACTTTGTTTAGCTTCACATACAATGATTCACAGTAATGCGCTCGGGATGTGACAAGCGTTAATTTCAGTGACTGTATCCTCATCCATGGTGGAAGAGGTGCAGCCTTTTGGCAAGCCCTGGATGGAAGACAATGTTCTGGGTATGTCTGTATGGCACGTGTGCTACGAATAAATCAGCTGTGGGCACCAGCAGCAGCACAGTCCTGCACACGAGCTAACGCAGTCCAGCAAAGTATGTGGTATAATAGTCCAGGAACAGCTCAGAGCTGTAATCTGCAGAGTCCACACGAGCATCTGGCCTTCACAGTCCTGCCCCCCCACGTGGGGGGGCTGGCTAACCCTCACAGCACTCTCCCACCCTAGCTAGCTGCATAATCAGGTCAGCAACACTTTGTGGCCAGCTTGTGAGAAGTTGCAGAGGTGGAGCAATGTGAGGACTGAGATTTGACATTTGTACTATGACTGGAAGACAGAAATCAAGGAGTGACAAACATGCAACAGTCAAGAAAAGCTTGAGACGGGAGTAGAGCAGAGAAGGAGCTCCAAGAGATATACTGAAGTTATTTCAAAGATAATTGTTTCTATTGCTATTTTATTTTTGTGAGATATTCAATGAAATGGAGCCTGACATTTTAGAATACGCTCCTCACGCTGTGACAGTAATGGCTGTCAGGGTATGCAGCTGACTACTTTCAATCTATCAGACCTCAGTAGCATCTGAGACTAGTTTAAAAGGCCCATAGTAGTGTGTAAATGTGAGACACTAAGTGTGATGTAAGTGTGTCACTTCTGAAATGGTGGACTAGCCCTGAGAAATTGTTTGATAACAGCAGCTTGTGCCAAAGAATCACTGACCAGTAAAGGATTGTTTTCTTTGATGAACTATCGCTTACTCCAGCATGCTTCTGTAGCACGTAGGCAAGTTTACTTCCTTATGAAATAGCCTTTTTTCAAATACTTCCCAGGACTCATAAACAGCATTACTTAAAAAAAAATGCTCAGTGCCATTGAAAGTAGGAAGCCTGATTCTCCTTATGCTGGGTTGAGCCTCAGGACTAAAGCAACAACACAAAACAATTTGTCTGGTTTGTAAACTGAGAACATTTTCCATGTGACTGGATGGAACAGGAAGCACATGTTGAGAGCCCCCAAGTACCACTTCCGCAGAAGGATTCTGTTCACTGCAATGAGACCTTTAAAAATATTCAAGATGTGAAAAGATATTTGAGAAATTTTCATGAAGCATTTTTAGTACCCTTTGCTGTAATAAGCAGAAGGTGTTTAATAAACATGATATGCAGCAGTTGCTAAGCAGAATCTGATTTATGTACAGTAGCAGTTAGAAGCAACTACACATCAGGGTTGTACACTTTATTTGACTGTGAATTCTGATTTTCTGATGGAAGCAATTCTGCTGAACTTTATTTATAATCAGCTTACAACATGGGTAGCAGTATTATAAATGCTTCTCAAATTACATAGCAAATCTTGTTGTCTTCTTGGGCAAATAAGAAACCTACATCATGAGCTTTAATTGTAATACAGGTCATTGTCAAGGGTAAAACACTTTCCAAACCCTTCTGATAGTTGAAATCATGCAGAATTTAAAAACAGGRTGCAAGATAACTCAGAGTACCTGAGATGGTATTGCATCTGCTCAGTACACATATTTCAAAACAAATTGTTCCCAATTTTCCCCTCCCCATTAAATTAATTATTAAAACTCGATGGATTCCTGTATGGATTACATCAGAGTTTGTGTAAGTGAAGAAGAGGGAGCCAGAAGCCCTGGTTTCTGCTCCACCAGTGTGAACGGAGCACAATTCCCACACCAACTTAAACCCGTTAGCTGTGTATCAGGGTAACAGAGATCAGAGCCTGACCCAGAAACAGAGCAAGGCAGGGAAGTACAGTTTCACTTCGTGGCATTCAGGAATCAAACGCACATTCTGTCCATATACAGAACAAAAATGAGGATGTAAGCTATGCCTCATATGGCATTAATCAATTACAGTGCTCTATCCTTATCTCATTATAAGTCAGTTAGATCAATGGAATAATATTTACTCACATCAATGAAAATCTTGCCAAAAAGAAAGCGGAAGGTATATAGGGAAGTATCCAAGTCTCTCTTCCCCTTCCTTTTCCTCCTCCCCTTCCTTTTCCTCCTCCTTCCTCTTCTACTTCCCTTTCCCCTTCCCTTTTCCTTCATCAGTACATTAGAAATTTAAAAAGAAAAGATTAGGAGACTTAATAGATCCCCACAATGGATTTGTAGTGCCAGCAAGTGGATAATGACATTCATACCATTCAAGTCAAATAGACAAAGAGATCTTGGTTCAGACTGGTCCCTCGACCTACTGAAAACATTTCTGGGCACGAATCTGTCTGCCACATTGGAAGTAAAACAGCAACAGGACCCTGTCAAGGAAGAAGTTTCATTTTTATCTGAATTAATCTGATGTTATCAGATGGCTATCATAATAATATTAAATATATATACAYGCTTTTTTACCCATCTAGACAGACTGATAATTTTCTTTAGTTTCTTCCCCTTCACAGGATCCCCCAGATTTTCCAACTAGGCCAATCCTGAAAGCCATTTGAYGCACAGACCCTACCACACTAAACTCTTCCATTGGGAGACTGTGTAGAGAGCAAGGGCTCTGCAGCAGAGCACATGCACACTACTATTTCTTGGGGTCACAGCAGCATGTGCACAGAAATAAAAACGAAGGGGCTTCAGCAGGCAGAACAAGAGTGAGTGGAAAGAATCGTTGACTGAAGTGAGGTGGGGTTGGATTTTAGGTCCTTGKCCCAGTGTTCCGTTTTCCTTTGTAGATGCCCAAATTTAGACGCATCTTTCACAGCACAGTGAGATTAATAAACACATCCACGGCCATGGGAGAAGAGCATGCAGGTTTAAACCCAGCCAGACGAGACTCTGGCACATACAAAGGTACCACACAGCCCTCTTTGTCCTCAGGCTACCTGAGCTATACYAGTGCTGCTGCACTGTACAGGAGTCAAAGAGTCTTGCCCCATGTTTTTACTGCATCAGAGTACATTTATTCCTAGAGCAAATTTCTCCCCCTGCCCAAATCTGTGGGATGACTGTGGGTGAAGACATCTCCTCCATACATGATGTGCTGCCGTTTCACCTGCAGAAAGTGCARTCCTCCCTGTTGGTGTCCCACACCAAGGCAGACCCTGCACTGCAGGACATAGCGGTCGTGCATAATAACCTTCAAAGCCCACTTTGTTTACAGTGTTAATGTGTTATGTCAAGCTAAGTTCTCACCCTTTTTCCTGCTGGCCTTGTCTATGAGGTTTGTGTTTCTCTCTCTCAATCAATAATAGCTTAAGTAGCAAATAGAGTTCCCATCCCCCAGCGCTAATAGACCCTCATGCAGTCAGGAAGCATCAAGATGAACCCTCAGTTACCACTGTGCACCCTGTTTAATGTATGCATTTTTATGGCCTCTGATGTATATGGTTCCATTACTGTCTATGAATACAGAGTACTGGAGCTAGTTAATGTATTATTTATTTTATTACCCCTTTGTATAAGCTGGTATTTGTAATTTGGAATTTTATATACTTTGGTTCTGTAATGGTTTCATAATGTGTACACAGCTCAATAATTAAAAAAATATATCTTACCACCTCACCTCCAGAGCCAAGTTTGTTTACGCTGCTAACTGCACACCCTGGCCAGCACACGTCCCCAGCCGTCTGCCAGCCCCTCCGCTCCCAGCCCCGAAAACCTCACCGGTCCTGCTGCCAGGACATGGCCCCAACAGCACCCTGAGAAATCCAACACAGTTTTATTCTTCCTCTCTGGGACGAGAGGCAAGTTTTCTAGATTTTTAGAGTTTTCAGATTTATAGACCTAACGTGTGGCTGGCTGGCATGTCCCCTTCATTTCCGAGGATGGAGCCCCGTGAGCACAAGGGCTGCCTTTCTGCCCAGTGCTCGGCCCCACATGGGGTTTCAGCTGAGAGGTAGCAGAAGCATTTTCTCTCTCACCARCAAAGCAAATTTCTGCCAGTACAACCTGTCATGAAGCACACTGGGCAACAGGAGGGACCGAAAGAAAGAGGGAGTTTCTCTCAAGCAATCAGCATGTCCTACATCCAGCTCTGGCCGGCCGCCCAGTCCTAACTTGGGTGCCCTGCAGCACTGCCGATCCTCCTGCCGGCTCATGAAGAGGAGCTTGTCGCTCCTCCAAATGGCCTGGAAGTTCACTTGGAAAAATTCACAGCCGTATCCTTTCAGATATTACAGCCTGGCTGCACAACTGTGTTTATGGATTTGATTTAGTACTTTTTGCCTGGTTCAAACATTCGTGATAAAACTATGATCTGTCCAAATACATAAGTGTAAGAATCATAGAATCGTTTAGGTTGGAAAAGACCTTTAAGATCATCTAGTTCAATTGTTAACCTAACACTGCCAAGTCCACCACTAAACCATGCCCCTAAGCACCACATCYACACRTCTTTCAAATACCTCCAGGGATGGTGACTCCACCACTTCCCTGGGCAGCCTGTTCCRATGCTTGACAACCCTTTTGGTGAAGAAATTTTTCCTAATATCCAATCTAAACCTCCCCTGGCACAACTTGAGGCTGTTTTCTCTCGTTCTATCGCTTGTTACTTGGGAAAAGAGACCCACACCCACCTCTCTACAGCCTCCTTTCAGGTAGTTGTAGAGAGCGATAAGGTCTCCCCTCAGCCTCCTCTTCTCCAGACTGAATAACCCCAGCTCCCTCAGCTGCTCCTCATAAGACTTGTTCTCCAGACCCTTCACCAGCCTTGTTGCCCTTCTCTGGACACGCTCCAGCACCTCAATGTCCTTCTTGTAGTGAGGGGCCCAAAACTGAACACAGGATTCGAGGTGCGGCCTCACCAGTGCCGAGTACAGGGRCACGATSACCTCCCTACTCCTGCTGGCCGCACTATTTCTGATACATAATAAGCATAATACACTATTACTTTCTCTCTTCCTCCTCGTGGATGCCAGCCAAACCACATGGCACCTGCACAGAAACCCTTTGGTGTCAGTACCGGGTCTGCAAAATGCCGTTCTGCCACCACAAAGGCTCTCTACCAGTTCTTTGGCTGAAGGAGGTCCTGCCCTTAAACCAGCTTGTCCACTGGCCGCGAAGATAACGCTGAGGGTTTTTTGATTGTGGTTCTCTGCAGCAGCACAAGCACTTGTTGGTTTTGGCTGTAAAGGCACCAGTAATTCAAAGTCCACAGATGATAGTGTCTTACTGCTGCAGGGAGCAATATGAAGGCATTGACTGCCAGAAGCACCTTTCATCTTCCCAGCTCTGTGGCTGGAGGCAGAGGCAGGAGAGCACACAGGTGAGGGTCAGAGGAAGGGGAGGAAGATAATGAGGAAGAAAGTAGAGAAAGCCTTTGCTTGGTTTATGCCAGCAGTAAAGAAGGGAGAGTCAGGAAACCCAGACCAGAGTTTGCTCTGTTCATTTCATCCCACATAGTCTGAAACGATACGATGCAATGTGCAAAACGCCAAATGAACGTATTAATGAACAGACTTACCGGCAGCATCAGAACCAGGGAGTCTGATACAGGTCCTTGCACACAGCCAAGTCGCTGGAGGCCACCTCAGCCCAACGAAGGCATCTAGCACAGACCCTGTGCATGCAGACACAGGGAGCAGAAATCGGAGGTGCACAGAGCACAGTACAAGCCAGAGGAAGAACTGTGGACAAGTGATGTGACCCGGGAAAGACTGAAATGGAGAAGCACTATCTGTGTCAATGTCCAGTGCACAGAAGAATGCAAAACCCCCTGCTTTTTTCTCTGCATTGGGCAAAATTAGCAAAGTTAACAAAATTGATACTGAAGGAAAAAAAACCCAAACACAACTATGCAGATCTTTGGGAGAAAGAAAGAAGATGAGGTGAGAAGACCTTCAAGTTATGTGGCACTGAATCAGGGAAAGGCGAATCCAGACTCCAAACCCTCTAACAAGGACTGCCGACACCTKGTAGAGAGGGTTAGATACCAGAAAGGATAATACTCTGCCTTGATTATCAGTATTTGTATCCAAAACATTTGTGTCAGAGTATTAGTGAGCTGGAAAGAGGACTGGTTGACTTTGTGATGAAACCGCTGGGTAGGAGATACGGGTTCAGTTTCTGCCTCTCCTGTAACCTTCCTGTGTGACCCTTGCCAAGTTCCCTCTCTCTGCCTCACCATCCCACTTACTCAGACGCCAAGTACCAGACAGCAGAGATTGCTTTGCTGCGTGTGTTTGCAGTCTGCCTGGGAGAGCCGACACCGCTATCAGGTGGGGCCAGCAGGCACAACAACTTAAAAGAGCTATTGCCAGTCATAAATTGTATTAAACCAGCTTCTACCTCACACAACTGAGTTGATATAAATATCCAGTGCTAGTAACAGGTGACATTGAGCAGCAGACTATTTCAGAAAGAGAGAAGCTTTCTCTGTTTAATTTAACCAAGTACACACACACACACACGCACGCACGCACGCGCAAACTAGACAGTTTTTCAAAAATGAGGATGCAGATGAGAGATTCAAGGACAGTTCTAACTTGCCCTCTGTCAATTTACAAGAGAATTTATTCCAGACTATTCATACATGAATATTTAGCATGGCAACAATTACATCCAATGACACCCATGAGATACATAGTACTGAAGACCCTCTCCAAGGAACATGCACAATGCTTGATGTCAATTTTTTAACTGGACTGAACATTTGAAATGTGAGAATTATATTTCTTTAGATCTTGCAATAACATTTCCTTTAATTATTATATTAATTTCTTATATATTGCTGCCRTATTTTATAAATGAGAGGTATGATTGATTCACACGAGCAGAAATGGATACGTGACAGGAAGTAAAGGGGAGAGACAGTGGCTGCTGAGGCATGTTAAAATAGCCTGTGGTCAATCTTATTCTTAATGCAAAGACCTTGTTTTTGTTGTATAAAGGAAAAAGGAGGGGGAAGGGAGAGACACTGTTAGGGGGAATCACTCAGGGATTAAATAGCACAGACTTAAGGACATATAAAAAGAAGGTGGCTTCAAGTCCTCAAATAAGATTTAACCCCAAAACCACAAAATAGTGAGCATAAGGTCTATATATGGCTAGGTAGAATGCTTTTCTGTATGGATAATTTATTTATTTTCAATATGAAGCTCTCTGGTTTCATGCCCTTTTAGAAGCCCTTGCTGTGGAGCTTCCTATTAGTTGGGAGAAAAAAAAAAAAGAAAAAAAACAAGGCAATGAATATTCATATTAAACATTCTAGATACAAACCTCTGACAAATCCAGTAAAATGGGAACCAGGGAATACTGATGTCACAGCACAGGCAACTACAGTTGTGATGACTTGCCTTGCAAGCCTACTTAATTCAGAGTCTACATTAAACTGGACACCATTCCAAAGAGCATGTTTACCAAGGACTGAGACAATAAAAAGATGTCCTTAGCTCACCATGGAAAGTTCTTCCTGAGCARGCAGTGCGGTGTCTGTGGTCTTTAATTCACATGGATGCTGGCTCTGCTGCAGAAGTGAATGCAACAGGCAAAGCCCACAACTAACAGCTGGAATCWGGTCTCTGGTTAAAGTAGGACATGTCTCACTTCCAACAGCTTTCTAGTAACCACTAAAAGTGCCTCTCGGAGCCTGGGTGACCTCATCTCTCCTGCATTGTACCAAGTACAATTTCTTTTGCCAGGAACAGAGTGGGTTTTAGCAACTATACTAAGTCTACTGACAGTAAAAGAGGGAACTTAGCAGGTTAGTCTCTGCTGGCACATATTACTCAGTAAAAGACACATGATAGTCCACTGAATATTTTCCCCAAAACACAGAAATCCATATAACAATAATCCTTGTCTTAGGACAGTTAAATTTAATGAAGCTTTCTAATGAGGTTTTACAGCCTTCTGAAAATGTGTTCTTGATGGAAATGACAAGTTGTTTTACCCAAAAAGTGGCCCTGGAACTCATTCACAAGGCATGGGAGCGTATCTGCACCTGTGGCCTGTGCAATACAATCTCCAGAGAAATACACTCAAAACTCCACCTGCCAGTTGCATGGTTGGACTTGATAGTATAAACCCCAGACACCATGGGACTGTCTTCTAGACAAAAAGTATTAAGTTGCAGCACATTATTCACTGAGTTAGAAAAGAACAAACATTTCATAATTGCAAATTTAAAAGCAAAATTCTGTGGGACTGGGATAAGGAGATAAATCATTAAGGGATTAGATACTACTGAACAGAGGAATGCAATGAGGTCAAGAAATGAAACTAAGCCTTTGGCTCATCAGTATTCCCCTAAAAAGCAATGGCACTGCCTCTCTGAAATTAATTTAGTCCCTGTCCCTGCCACCCCTTAGACATTGTAGGAGAAGTCAGATATTTGCCTCCTTACACCYATTTCTAAAACAGCTTGTTTGATAGAAACTCTGCATCTACCTCCTGTCCATCTGAGAACTATGAGATTGATGGCACCATTTACCCAACATGCTCAGTAAGTTTCTTCATGCATTTCAACCAGTTTCTTGTTTTCCCACTAATAGTCCAGATGTTGACTTCTCATTGCAAGGGGATTGTTTCTTAGTTTCCTGCAAGCAAAGGTTTAATCTGTGGTGGACATTTGCATTTGTGAGTATGTCTCCAGAAGACTGTTTACCACTTACAGAGTTTAGCCTAGGCATGAATATTTTGGGATTAGACTTGTCTCCTGTCTCTAGTATAGGCCTCCCCAAAAACCTTACAGCCTGTCCTACAGTATGTAAACCTTAAATCCTTCAAAAATAATACAGCAATAATCAGGACCAGATACAGTCTCAGTTCTTACGGTGAGAAAGCCCTAAAGTCATACCATGAGACAAAGGAGTGGCTGATGCTGATTTGGACTCATTRTCAGCACCACCCTTTTCCAATTAGGCTAATAACACTGCAGTGATAAGGTCAGGATACAGGCACAGAAAAGGATATAAACTTTAATTCCTCCCTGAATGGGAATTTTACAATTCTGACCACTCTCTGACTAAGCCCCATCTTAAATAGTTATTTTTTTCCTGCTAGATATTAATCCAAGAAAGACAAAAATATAAAATGCAGTTTAAATTAAATATGTAGATTTCTCTGTCTGTTGAACAAGATTCCTCTCAGATGAGACCCTATTTAGGCTTGCAGCTCTTTTTGAGGTGTTGTGTAGACCAACCATGTGCATTGTGGCTGGTGATATCCTGAAGGAGAGATTCCAGGGAAGAGGAGGCACTATGAGCCACATGGAAGCTACCTAACTCTAACAGAGGAGCCTAAGCTAAGGCTGCTACTCCTGGTTCACTCCAAGCAGTCAATGGAGGAGGAAAGGCCATCCCAGAAGGTAATTCATCCCTTAAGATCTCAGCCACCCTCTAGAAGTATGCATCTGTCTCCACTTGGTTACTTAGGGTGCCTTTGGCAATTAGGCTCTTTATGTATGTACCCCAGAGACGTGTAAATTTAGGGACCAACTCATGGCTTTGTGCCTTAGGGAGGGAGGTTAATGCATACAAATGAGACTTACTTCAACTGTTTTGTCACTGCATTGGCAGAGTTATCATTTAGGCAATATTAAATCTAAATAAACTAAGGTTTTACTGGGCACTTGAGTTACAATTCCAGGAAGTTTAACACTGCTTGAATATAGAGAAATATATATATATATATATGTGCTATTATGGCATACAGATGCTTTCTGATTTTTTTGCATAACCCTGACCCTGTGACACCACTTTCAGGTTTTATCTCTCTACTGAGCATTTCGTCCCCTCATGGAGCGTTATCACTCTTGATTCATCGCCCTCAGTGACAGCTCACTCTGTTCAATACAATTCCTGGTCTTGTACACTTTCTATTGCTTTTTCTTTCTTACCAAAACTTCTCTATTTATTTCCAACCCCGAGTAAATTTGAAATAACTTGAGCTATTCTGGATAAATAAATAATGAAGGATGTAGTCTTTTAAAAATCTAATAAAACCTTCTTAATCTCTTCATATATTACTGTAAGTAAATGGAGATTATTTTACTTTAATTTTTGGAGCTGCAGTCTGAAAAGAAAATCATTTTGTGTTGTGCTGACAATCATCTTTCTCAATCATGCTTGAAATACTGATTTCCTTGACTATAAGCTGTAAGCCACAGATTTAGATCCTATTGAATTCAAGTAGAGTATAGAGGAGTGGCTGAGGAAACCACTTGGTGCAATGTCTTTAGTGACTTATCCCAGGTCACCCTCYTTCCAAGCAGCAACCGTGATCCTGCAACCACTTAAGCAGGCTCCTTAATCTGCACGAAGGCTCACTAAAGACCTGATTTCGATTGAAGAATTTTCCTGTGCAATGCTGTTTGTAAGATTGGGGCCATTGTGAAGCCCAGCAACTCCTTTTCCCTTTCTGTGCTTCAAAATTTCATGTATTTATGTTATCATCAGATACATAACAGCTTCTCAAGTATAGCTGTTACATGTTGAAATCTCCCCCCATATCACTCATATAATAAATTCACATCAGGAAAATTATGCTTTTTAAAAATCAACATCTATTACACCCTGTTGAAAGTATTTTGGACGCTCAATAAAATAACAACGCCGCTTGGGAAAAGAAAGATTATAAACCAATGCAGGGATTCAAGGAAAGAGTCAAAAAGTAAGACATGGTATAGTTAAATTCAGAGGTTTGCAGATGTCCCTGAGAATGCAAAAATTTGCATCCAAATGTTTTTTAAAGCCAACATATTGACAGGAACAGCTATTTCAAGGAGCACATCTGCCTTTTTCTCCTCCTTTTCGTAAGAAACATTTCAATTCAGGAGCATCGCACAAAAGTTGTTCTTAATCCATGAAAATAATCCAGCCACATCCAAACAGCTGATATGGAATCAGAAGTGTAGAAGGATCATTTTCCTTTGGCTCACCTCTTTCTGAAGGTCCTTTCATTCCCACAAAAGGCCCCTTATTTTCCACCTCACTTCCCAGCAAATCTGCATCCCCAGTCACTCCAGTCCAGCACCGTCCTGGCTTCATACCTAGCATAAAGGTCCTACCCAGCCGCTATAACTGGCCACACTCTCCCTTATCTCAGCATTAAAAAAGAAAACCCTCCAAAAACACACCCTCTACTTTCTTTAGGTCAGGTGGACATTTGGAGGTTTGCTGATGATTTTTCCAGCATTTTCCCACCCACTGTGAAAACACAACTGCAAGTGAACATGAGGTACCGAGCAGCTCATACTGAAACCTGTGATTCATGCAAATAATGTCCTTCCAGAAATCTGTGGGCTTTAAAAGCACACGTGCAGTGATTACACAGAGCCATGCTGTGAGTGGCTGGCATTATAAATAGAGAATTTACGGCCTTTCTAGCTATGATTTTTCTATCAAGCCTTCAGCAATGGTTATCATTCTTTTTTGTGCATCTTTCAGTCTGGATTTATCTCAATGGCTGAAAAAGGCTGGGAAAAATTAAAAACTGAGACACTGCTAGGCAGCCTCTCAGAAGCCCACAGGTTGGAAAGCAAGGTGTAAAGACAGTGGGTGGAAGCATTTGCTGTGTGAGAGGAGAGCTGGATAAAGCAGCTCAGTATGTCAGAGATGGGCATGTGTCCACTGCCAGGACCGCTAATTCTCCTAATAGCAAAAAGCGAGGCAGAGCTACGAACAGAGTGGTACTAACTGATTTCCTTGCCTTGTCCTTTGTGTTAGGCAGGTCGAAAAAATAATTCTTGCAGATATATTTGATGTTGAATCTGCTTGTCTATAGGGGTTTGTTCAGGCAGGAGCCCTGGCAGTCATTAGCAAGAGGAATCCCTTTGGCTCAGAGGGGCAGCAAGCGCTGACTCGCCAAACGCCGAGGGCTGTCGAGGTTGACACGTGCCGCTCGGACAGGCGCGGACGCGTCCCCTCTGCTGCCCGCCTGGCTGGGGAGCTGCAGGGTGACGCCTGCACCAGGCAGGGCTCTGCGTCACTGCACGTTGTCCTGCCTCAGCTGGGAGCTTCGAGACCCCCCGCGGGGGTTAGGCCACCTTTTTGGCATTTTTTTGCCAGAGGTTTTCATCTTTTGCCTGTCTCGCTGTGTACAGCGCAACAGTATCCAGCCACATGGCACCTTTGGCTTCATCCCAATCTCCTAGATATCTGCCCAAATCTCAGTGCCCGTTAAATTCTCTGCTTGCCCAGCCCTTTCCTCTGTACCTCCTCCATACTCGTCCTCAATGCCCTAAGGAAGTCTTCCCTCCTTTCTTGCTTTTCACCATTGCCAATTTTGCTCCCATTTCTCTCAGATTTGTGTAGGGAAGGGTAGAAGGCAGGAGATGCCAAGTGTCCTCATTGCAGAGGACCCTGCATCGGTGGAAGTTCTGCACTTCTTCAGATGCTCCTTGGCCCAGAGATCCTCCGCACTCCTGCTCCTGGGAGGCAGAGACCCCAGCCAGTATGCTCAGCACTACTGCTGCGTCGCTCCTGCCTGGCCGGGCTCCAGCCGTTGTGGCTGTCTGATAATGCACTTGAATTTTAACTTCTGTAGTCAAAGAAGTCATCAAGTTATCTGGTGTGGGTTTATACTTAGCAGCCTCAAGTAGTGACCTGGAGCCTTGCATAACTGGAGAAGTCCCAGAGCATAGCAAGGTCTCTGAAAACCTATTTTGGCTTCCAGCTCCTAAGACAATACCCTTGCCACTCTCTCCTCACRCCTCCACGGTTGCAGACAAGGTGAGTATTAACAAACACTGCTTTCAAAACCCCGCGAGGTGCTCAGCTCCCACTTGGTGACCCTCAGCGGGTGTCTGGGCACCAAAGATGGCAAAACATTACCCCAATCATTCAGAGCATCTGCTCAGACAAGAAAGATTTCTGAGCTCCTCAAAGATCCTGGTGATTGATGCTGCAGAAATCATAGTAAAAACAAAACATCAAAATGTGTATCGCACGTACATTCCAAATATTGTCCAGCACTAGATCAATGTAAATATATTTTTTCCTATTAAACTTACTGGGACAAATTAATTCTTTTAATAGAGCTATGATGATTTGCACCAACTGATGTTCTGTCCCTTTATGCTCTTCTTTTCTTATTTTCAGAACAGCAGGGAAAATTTCACTATTATAAAAAAACCACAGAAGCTGTTATTAATTTTCTGTAAGTTTTGGGGGCTAGCAGTTGTGTTTGCTTCTCTTCTCTCACTCTCTCCCAAGAACAATCRGAATAATAGAAAAATATACAATGTGGTTATGATTACATCTTTTTTCATGCCTTTGGTCTAATTTTTCTTACACTTTTGTTTATACTGTTCTGGAAGTAGGAATTCTTCTTTGAGTAAGAATCCTTACAAAGAGAAGTTATAGTCATCTTACACCTAATGCATCGCTGAAGAAGAAAGAGGAYTTATTATTCTTCAAGTATCTTTTCATGAAGAATTTATCCCAGCAGGTGGACTCAATCTATGTGGGGTAGGTAAGCGTAAAATTTGATCCTCAGATTTTAGAGCTACTGTAAAATAGCCGTTTATGTTGGTGCCTTTACTAATAAGTGTTTCGATTTATACTGAAAGAGATTAGATTGAAGTTCCTCTACTTCTTGATGAAGTATACTTTGGCAAATGAGGGTTAAAACTATTCTGTGGCTGGAAAGGCTTATTTCCTTACACAAAACTAATAAATTAAAAAACATTTGTCCTTTTTGTGTTTCCCTTTCTTCCTCCATCCCGTCATCTTTCTTTTCCTTCATCTTAAATTCTACCCTGCCCTAGTTTGCACACACACTCTATTAGCTTCACATTTTTTAGATTATTATCTATGAGCAGAAATAGCTTAAATCTTTGCAATACTGGTTAAGGATAACATTCGTACTCTTGACAAAAGACTCTCTCAGCTCTAATCTACTTCAATTCTAATTGCTGAATTATTAAAGTCAGAGACCCTCTTGTGCTCTGTCAGTGCCTGCCTTGCTGCTGAAATACCAGCAGTGACTGTAGAGCTGCTGCCAGCTTTAAGCTTGCACCATGCCTGCCTTGGAGTTGTTTGGGAAGGATCAGCAATTTCAGATGAGCGTGAAGTTTGTATGTTTGAACCAGTCAGGGGAAAAGTTCTCTTGTCTACTAAACAGTGTGTCCACTATAAAGGGATAACACTTGCAGAGTATTGAGTGCTCTTCAGCTACCAATAAAAAAAAAAAATAACGAAAGTTGAGCTATCTACTTACCTGAGCTCTTAAATAGCCTCCTCATTGATTTGAAAGTGCCTGATAATAAACACGACCACCTGAGGACAGTTACAGACTTTCTCATGTCCAAACAATACTCAGGTGGGCCCAGAATTGCAACATCTGGGACTGAGTCAAACCTGTTCTTGTAACCAGAAGAGCCGTTCCTAGTTCTGCTCTTGTGTGTGCGCTGGAGTAAAGCACAGCTGGAAAGGAAGACAAAGGGCTGAGATGGGGCAATGCTCGTGTGCGCCACACTTGGCTACCTGCTCATAAAGACCATTACAAGAGCTCAGATCGTACAGCATTTCTAGGCTGCTCTATCTTCATAGTGTGCAACTGATATAAAACAACAGAGACCAGACAGTGTAATTTGTTTGCCTGGTGCCTGACTTTCAGTCCCTTCCGGACCCATTCATGGTAGCTAGAACAGCAGTGAAAGTTGTGATATCACATTAACTGTAGGCATGGAAATGAGCTTGTGCCATGGTGCTGTGGCAGAAACGGCAAGAACGTTCACACCACCCTGCTGACCACCTCAAGAGTAAACCAAAGTTACCTTAGTCCTAACAAAGCCAATGTTTTGATTGCAAAGGCTGCTTTGAGCTGATTGTTTATATATTTATTTGCTTTTGAATTAAAAAAAGAAAACAAAACATTTATGCTGGCCTTAGCACCAGAAAACATTTTTTTATGGAACCTATAATTTGAGTCTAATTTGCCCTGACAGAGTCAACTGACCATGCAGTCACTTGGCACCTGCTGAATGCCTCCCCATTAAGCCAAATTTACACTAATAAACAGCAGTCATTACCATTCACTGTCATTAGATTAAATCGGTTACCTGAGACACCTCCCAGTAAACATAAATCTTGATAAGATACATTCCAGTTAAGAGCCAAATTCTTCTTTCTCATCCATTTTCACTGCTCATGTCTTTAAGGTCCGACAACCCGCCAGGCACGTTGCGCATGTGTCTGTTGCGTGTTCGCATGCCACCTCACTTGTTGTGGATCCTCGGGAGAAGGAGGGATACAGCTGTTTGCTGCTGACATATGCTAACAGCAAACTGCGATGGCTTTTTGGCAACCTCATCTGTGCTGCCCTGCGTATTGGAGAGCAGACCTCAGACTTTATTTTTCCCATCCCCACCATGTGTAGGAGAAAAGTGGGATCAGTTGCAGAGCTCTTTGAAGCCTTCATTGTCCATTTCCTGTGTTTTTAATTTGTTCTTATTTTGAAAAGAAGTATTTTGAGTATATTTATGTTTCCAAAAAATTCTGAAACATACCTGCTTCAACTATTGTAATATTTCATTTCATTTCTAGATTATTTTTGTATTATTTTAGGACATGCCAGAAATAGAAATACCTAATATGATTTATACAGTTCAAAGCTGTGTTACACTGTATTCTGTCATGACATGATACAATTGTTAAAATATTAACATAATCTATTTTATAGCTTATTCGTTTTAGCTTACTGTAAAAATAATTAAGTCTAACCACTACATAGTACAGTTTGAAATACTGTCTTCTCCAGATGAATATGTGCCTTCATTGGTAATGACATTGCCTGACAATCTGCTTATATTTTGTTTTGAATGTGTCTCTTGTTTGCATTGAAATTAAACAATTTGGCACTTTCAGGAAGAGAATAAGTTAACGTCAAACTTTTGTTTCAACACAAAGAAGAGGCATTTTGATATAGAAAACAAATATTCAAATATGTATTATGTACCAGCTGCCTTAAATGATTTCAAAAATAAAATAGCGCAAAACATAATATAAAATAAAGTAATAGAATGTTTCAGCTATCATTAAGTTAATGTTGTATCAGAAGTAGCAAAGAACAACTATGACTTAACAAAGTGACAATAAATTTTGATTTTCTTTCCCCAACATTAAGTCCTGTGAGAGGGGAAAAAAAAATTGAAAACATTAGTTTAGATGCAAAACTTTGTCAAAAGTGATACCACACACTCAAAAAACCCATAACTTTTCCAAAAGACTTTTTCTTCCAATTAAAAATTTCCAGGCACCTCCAAAAATTTTCCCCTATATCCTGATCTGGATGGTTCAGACAAAGATGGAAGCGGGCTTTTTACTATTGCTCTTTACTATTGTTCTTACGTTTTGATTCAGACATCCAGTGGTACAGGTCCTCAGCTCTTTCTTCTTAGGTGACAATGTTGGAGTTGGCACCATCTTTCACCTTCAGCTACTCAATGAACTGATTTGAGTTGAAAACACTCATTTTTCAATCAACATCCAGCTGAGGAGATGGTTCACCAGGGTGAGAGCAAGCAGCTGGAATCAAACTCCCATAAATTGGCCATGCCAGTGCAGGAGGGGGTTTGCTGAGCCATGGTCAAACTGTGACAAGCATGTGGGCTCTGTTCCCAGGAGAACTTGTTGTATACAGTAATAGAATGGTTTGGGCTCGAAGTGACCTTTAGAGATCATCTAGTCCAACCACCCTGCAATGAGCAGGGACATCTTTCACTAGATCGTGTTGCTCAAAGCCCAGTCCAATCTGACCTTGAACACTTCTAATAATGGGGCATCCACAACTTCTCTGGGCAACCTGTTCAAGTGTCTCATCATCCTCATCATAAAAAACTTCTTTCTTATATCTGGTCTAAATCTACTCTCTTTCAGTTTAAAACCATTGCCCCTTATTCCCTACAGGCACTGGTAAGAAGCTTTTTTCCATCTCTCTTGAAGCCCTCTTTAAGTATTGAAAGGTCGCAATAATGCCTTCTCTTCACCAKGCTGAATAACCCCAACTCTCTCAGCCTTTTTTCATAGGAGAGGTGTTCCAGCCCTCTGACAATTTTCATGGCCCTCCTCTGGACCTGCTCTAACAGGTCCATGTCTTTCTTGTACTGGGGACCCCAGAGCTAGATGTAGTATTCCCTACTACATCTGGTGGGGTCTCCCAAGAGCAGAGTACAGGGGGAGAATCACCTCCCTTGACCTGCTGGCCACAATTCTTTTTATGCAGCCCAGGATATGGTTGGCTTTCTGGGTCGCAAGCACACACTACTGGCTCATGTCCAATTTTTTCATCCACCAGTACTCCCAAGTCCTTTTCTGCAGGGCTGCTCTCAATCCATTCATCCCCCAGTCTTTACTGATACTGGGATTGCCCTGACCCAGGTGTAGGACCTTGCACTTGGTCTTGTTGAACTTCATGAGGTTCATTCACATGGGCCCACTTCTCAAGACTGTCAAAGTTCCTTTGGATGGCATCCCTTCCCCCACGCAAATCACCTGCACCACTCAGCTTGATGTCATCTGCAAATTTGCTGACAGTGCACTCAATCCTACTGTCCATGTCATTGATGAAGATATTAAATAATATTGGTGCCAGTACGGACCCTTGAGGGACACCACTCATTACTGTTTTCCATTTGGACATTGAGCTGTAGACTGTAACTCTTTGGATTCAGCCATCCAGCGAATTCCTCATCCATCTAATCGTCCATCCATCAAATCTGTATATCTCCAGTTTAGAGGCAAGAACCTTGTGGGGGAACCATTTCAAAGGCCCTACAGAAGTCCGAGTAGATGACATCAGTAGCTCTTCCCTCATCCACTGATGCAGTCACTCCATTCCTGTGCAAGGCAGGGGAAGAACAAACTCCAAAACATCCCAAATTCTTCATCTTTGTGAATATTTGGATTTGCAGAGATGTGGGAGAGTTTTTATCTTTTGTTCAAGGTTCCTTGGACACACTTACTGAGTTTGAGGAATCTTTTTCTGTTTATCCAAGGATTCCCATGGGCTGGGCAGAGATACACTGGTCAGACACACACTAAAAAAGTACAACACCTCTCAGAAACATTGAACTTAATGATGTGGCATGGGCACTTTTTTCTTCCCAAGAAACCTTTGATGTGAATATGGAGGCCTTAGCACATAACATGGTTCTAGAGGCAGTCATCATGTTTCTTCCAGGTAACCAAGCAGTTCGAAATGACAGACTAAGCCTCTTCCCCAGGGACGCAATTAGCACACAAGACCACAGTAATCCTACAACTAAATACAGGCACCACTTGTATACATAGGTTTTAATCCTTTCAATATTAGCAATAATAATACCTGGCTCCTAGACAGCACATTTCATCAGATCTCTGAACACTTTGTAAAGGATCAGTATCCATCTCACAGCATTATAGATGGAGAAACAGAGGCACCACAGGGCAAGATGACTTGCCCCAATTCACCCTCAAGGCCAGCAGCAGAGCTGGGAACAACAATTCAAGTCTTTTTGATGCTAAATTTCCCACCTTCTCAGATAAACCAAATGACCTCATTGTCATTTGTGATGAATAACCCATTTACTGTAAACAATGAATGGAGCATTACAACAACACAAATCTGTCATTTTCATCTGTAGTGGATTCCTCTTAGGCTGTCATAAAGTGTTCCTTGAAAATGTCCTTTTTTTACCCAAATGTGTACCCAGGGTTAAAATTCTTTGTATGCAGATGTTTATTTTTAGATATCATCTCTATGGGTTGTTAGTGAATGCTTAACTTTCACAGAGGGTCAGAAAAGGTCATCACTATAGAAAAGCTTTGTATAAACTAACAACTCTGCCTCGGTCTCTTATTTAAAAGGAATAATATATTGCATGAAAAAAAAATATGTCGAAAGTGTTCTATTGCAAAAAGAGATGACAAATCTATTTTTATTCAAGCCTGCAGCATGCCATAAAAGTTTTATTTTTTGAATATGCTGAATGACATACACCCATAGACATATCAGATAATTTACACAGTATGTAATGGGAGTGATAATGATCTTAGATCCTCAGAAAAGAAGCTTTGTTAAAGCAAAGTTAAGCTCATGCGTATATCTCAATTAAACTAAAAAAACCACTCTGGCTCCAAAAAGAAAACATTGGCATGCATGGAAATTTCCTGTTAATGCTGAATTCAAATTTTTAAAATATGAAGGTCAGGAAGTTCATTCTTTAGGTTCTGCAATCAACGACAATCCTTTGCTACCCACCATCTCTCTCCACCAGCCATTTAGCTCACAGTAGACAAAAGACTTGCAAATCTAGGGTATCACAATCACACATGAACTTGATTTTTAGTAATTGCCCGCTTGTTTTGTGTTATATGAGATTCCTAGAATCCCACCAACGGGATATCTCGAACTGCTGGGGGCATGGAAAGCCATTTTCTTAGCATATCTTCTCCCAGCATGTTTGGAGAAGGACTTTCCAACTATCTTTAACAAAGAAGTGGGAATGCCATTTGTGAATCAAGCTCATTTGGGACCCAGAGGTCCTGGGTCTCTTCTTCTATAAAAGGACTCTTCAGGATCCTGGACTGATCTGGAGCCTCCTACTTTCTTTACTTCTTCTATAGCTGTATGTTGGGTATTCTAGATAATTTTGGATCATGAGTCCAAAGGCTTCTTTTCAGTTTCCAAATTACCTGCTCAGCTATCTGTGTGCACTGTGGCTGTGTACACTGACGTTCTGAAGGATAAAAGGTGAAGTATTAGTAGCAGCTTCTGTCAAGACAGCAACTAAAATATGAATACACTTTTGTGGCCCTTGTGTGATGTGAAGCAGGAGAGAATCTGTTTCTGTGATCTGGCTGATGATTATTTGGAGTAAGTGAAAAAAAATCATGCTGGTTCAGGATTAGGCAATCCCAGGAGTTCCGAGTCTTTATATTTGCAGGTTTAATACTGTTTTGCTTGTTCAGTGCATTGCTTTTGGAGAGGCTTGAATGATTTGCGCTCGCAGCCCAGAAGGCCAACYGTATSCTGGGCTGCRTCAAAAGAAGCGTGGCCAGCAGGTCGAGGGAGGTGATTTTGCCCCTCTACTCTGCTCTGGTGAGASCCCACCTGCAGTACTGTGTCCAGCTCTGGAGTCCTCAGTGCAGGAAAGACATGGACCCGTTGGAGTGGGTCCAGAGGAGGACCATGAAAATGATCAGGGGGATGGAACACCTCTCCTATGGAGAAAGGTTGAGACAGTTGGGGTTATTCAGCCTGGAGAAGAGCAGGCTTTGGGGATACCTTATTGTGGCCTTTCAGTAATTAGAGRGGTCTTATAAGAAAGATGGGGACAGACTTTTTAGCAGGGCCTGTTGCGACAGGACAAGGGGGAATGGTTTTAAACTAAAAGAGGATGGATTTAGACTAGATATAAGGAAGAAATTTTTAACGAGGGTGGTGAAACACTGGCACAGGTTGCCCAGAGAGGTGGTAGATGCCCCATCCCTGGAAACATTCAAGGTCAGGCTGGACGGGGCTCTGAGCAACTCGATCTAGTTGATGTCGTCCCTGCCCATGGCAGGGGGTTTGGACTAGATGACCTTTAAAGGTCCCTTCCAAACCAAACTATTCTATTCTAATTTACGTTTAACAAGCTCAGCTTATGAGACATTTGGCTAAGCAGCACTATGTCAGCTTGGAAGGAAGCAGGGACAAAGGCACTGAAAGTCAAATGAAGGCGAGTATTTGGTATAGGGTGTCATTTGCATCAGCGTTACTTGGATAGAAGGAACTTCTGGAATTATATCAGTCCTAGTCCCTCAGGTTCTCCCATTCAACAGTGTTTCGTACTGCTGGAGCTGTCTGCTTTTGAGAGTAATCAGACAATTTTGGACGTGGTTGGACCAAGTGCATGAAATGTATATGGCTTAGAAGAAAGCGTGTTTTTCAGAGTTCCCTTTAAGGCGGGGGAGGGTGGAGAAGAAAAGAAAAACAAACAAACCTTGTCAGTGCTGGGTTTTTAAAACACTTAGATTTAATTGACAAAAAAGAAGTTATTTTTAAATGTTGCTTTTTGTGAAATCTCTAGTTTTCGTTCAAGCTGTGTCAAGTGGCATAATAAAGTTGCCACAGACATGAGAGGTTGTAGCAATTTCCCCCAGCTTTTCTCTTCCTTTGTATAGCAGCCCTGGGTGCTGTTAGTTGTGCTCATTTTGTAGCAAAGCTTCTTGCAGTGGGAGGGAAATGGTGGGAGAGCACTTGTGGAACGAGAAAATTAAAATAACAATGGAGTCGTGTTGTGAGGTGCAACCTTCTGCCACTGACTCAGCATGTTCGTGTACATGTGGGCGATGGTCCGTACAACTTGTACTGACCTGGTTGACTCAATCAAAGAAGTTGAAATAAAATGTTACTACCAACTTTGGGACTTCAAATGGTATTAAAAGTCTCTACCAAGTTCTTGTGCACATTGGGCTGGAAAAGGAAGGAAATAAATATAGAAGTGGAATGTGAAAGAGGGATTGGAGAGAGAACTGTGTAATAATCAGGATTGCTGTTTAGTATTTCTCATTTAATAAACAGACACATTTGTCCTAGAGAAAACTGGTTAGAACTCATACTTTTAGCATGGCTCAATGTTTGAAATTTTTCACCAATGAATATGTTCTTCAGTTGCCTTAAACTGTAGCAGAAAATATGGGGCAATGGATACCTCTTCTCCATACCAATTAGCAGCAGAAAAAAGTCACGCAGGGCATCTGGGATGCTGGGGCAGTCAAGAGGGGACATGGAATTAACAAAAGGCAATGAGATGAGCACATGGTATAAGAAAAATCCTCTGACAATTTGAAAACATGTTGAAGGAAAGCACCAGGAGACTAGGGCTTTTTGGGATAGTCTTCTTATCCTGCCTCCCCTAGCATCCTGGCTTTGTCCCTTTCAGATCCTGTCTCACTCCTCTGCCTCTTTCTGTTTTTCCTCTATCAGAGTCCTATGTTGGTCTGACCTTAGCAGGAGGCACAGAGAGAGGTGAGGAAGGGAGTTTGTCCTGTTCTCTGAAACCAGACATCCATCTGTCTCCTGTAGTCTAAGGAAACCCACAGTCCAATGCACTGCAACAGACTGGATTGGGAAGAAAGATGGAAATAATGCTGTCCCAAGTGTCCCAAAGTAAGTGTGGGTTGACATGGCCATGCCTTGTAGTGCTGGCGGGGTGGTGCTTACCAACGCTCCCACATGTGCATGTTTGGGGTAGTGGGATAGAGGGAAGAAGGCAGGAGGAGGGGGCATAGCAATAGCCGCAAGCTTTGCATCAGCTTTTGCTCCTACGCAGCGTACCTGTGGTGGATAGGAAGGCTGGGCCATAGCTGGAGGCATGCAGGTAACTAGGCATTTCAGCTCTACTACGTGCTGCCACATTGAGACCTGTCCTCCACGTGCCTTTGTTAGCAGCCCGCTTCCCTTCCTCACCTCCATGAGCAATAGGCCAGCCAGGTCTTGCTGTGTGATTGCACATCGGTGGGTGAGGACTGAAATCTTGCAGCATTGCATAGGGCAGTAGTTACCCAGAAAAGAAATTTMTTTATTCCACCTCTTTTCCTAAAACTTCCTAGCTTACCTTGAGAAAATGGTCTATAGAAGCATACAAAGTAYATACCTGCCTGTCTCCTTGTTCAGAGAGGATGTGTAAGGAAGGACGTGGGATATGTGGGAAAGGGTAAGGAAAAGGAAAACATCAGTATGACTTTATCAGCATGAGTTTAAAGGGAACAAATTTGGATTAAATACAAAAGTGATTCGGACAAGGGAGATAAGAACCTTTCCTCAAACTTAGATTCTTTTTTGCTGCACTTTTAGACTCAGTTCTGAGCTTTAGTGTGGACACCTGAAAGCATAGAGGAAGAGGTTTGTACTGAGTTATATTTATAAGGTTTTTATTGCAGCTACCAGGATTAGATGTTACTTTTTTTTTAAAAAAAAAGGAAAAGAGAAACATTGTGCAAATTACTAGGCTTCTAAGGAAGTTCAGCTAGTGAAATACAGTTATCAGTAGATTGCATGCTTTGATTTGGTCTGAGTAAGTTAGGTGCGTGAAAAAAAAAATTGTGATTTACAGATTTCTCCGCAGTTTGCCTGTTTTGTAAAGTTGAGTCACATGCAGCAGATTAGATTGGTTTGGAATAACCACCCTGGAAAGAACATGTTGCATCTTTAAATGGTCTCCCTTTGAAGCAACACGGTACAATACACAAGTTGGGACTGAACTAGCTGTTCATTCTGAGTATGTCTTGATTAAATGTATCCTTTAGTTCTGTTATGAATGGCCAAAGCAGGCCATTTCTCTTCATACTATTTTTGTTAAGTTGCCCTTTTTTGCAAGGATATTTCAGTCTTGATTTTGCTTCACTGAGATGACTGCTGTGAGGGAGCATTTGGTATCTACAACTCTAAATTGGGCTAGCAAAGACTCAGGCTATTGTTTTTGTTCTCTGAATGGAAACCAACACATTTAAAGCTGACCTAATACTCTGTAACAGTCATACCCTTTCCTCTTCTGCTTTCCCTTATAAAATGGATTATTACTACATACATGTACTTCAGACCTTTATACACCCTTAGATCCTTTCAGCCATTCCCTGGCTTCCATCCTCACCTACATTCTTTCCTTCTGTGTTGGGTGGCCAAAAAATTTCATTTATTTTACTTGCAATGGTTGATTCCTGGTCAGAAACCCCAGAGACTATAAACAGGGCCTCCAGGACTAAATGAACTGGCTTAGCATATGGCTGAGAGCTCAAACCTTGCCAATTACCATCCCCTACAGATTTCAACAGGGCTTTCAAGTCACCAGCAAGTTCCATTCTCTCTTATCCCACTTTTAATRTCATCATTCTTGGAAATATCTTGATTGGCCCTGAAAATATATGTGGTCTGTTTCTATTAACAGGAGCTTTCCACCAGGTGTCCTCTTGTGTATTTGGCATGGCAGAAATGTAATGAGGCATTTCAGTTTGATTTTGAATTTGACAGTATAGTTGAAGAGGTTTTTTTCCCCCATTGTATGATATCATAGAAATGAAAATACATCCCTTTTACTGCTGCTTACAAACTGTCTTTCCATTAAAATCAGAGCCACTCTAACTTGAGAAGACCTAGGAATTTAGAGAAGAGCAATTGTGTAGAGACAGTCTTGAAAGAGAGGAGGATCCCTGCTTGGGACCCAAAACATCTGGCGAAGTTAGAGCCTGGAGATGGAAGCAGTACGTGTTTGCAGTCTAAACCCCTGGGCATGACAGAGTAATTGTGGCAAATTCAAATCCTATATTCAAGGGACTTCTCCAAAAGCAAGGCGGACTGGCCTGGTCTGGWTAAGATTTGCCCCCTACACCATGGTAACTTTTAATCAAAATATTCAAGGAGACCCCAGCCTAAAAGCTTCATATCCTGATTGTCTCTTAAAGGAAAGAAAATCGTGAGACATTTTTCTAAGACAAGACTCACCCTTTGTGCCGGAAGGTGAGAGCTGACCTCTGGATGCTAGAAACTTAGCCCACAGATAACACGCATATTGTATTTGCCCACGAACAGGTTTTCCCTATTTGGAAAAAAATATTTTTCTGTATTTTCTGCATTTATAAAGTTCTTTTGTTAATGAAAAAGCTTCAGCAGGGGTTCACATACTCTTAGAGTAAACACTCAGTGCAAGTGAGGACCAGAGGTGTATGCTTCTATGAAGCTGCCCTCTTCAGTTTTCACTTTATCAAATAAATTAAAGGTGCTTCATCTATACTTATAAGTACATCATTACTTCTAAGTGCTATATTATTATTATCGAAGTGTTCTTACACTGTCATAGAAAGACCTTGACATGCTGTAAATAACTTTGCCTCTCACTTTGATACTACATAGACTCCTGCAATTGTGTTTATTGTCTGCAGGCATTATGGATGCCTAATATGAAAGAACTGGAGAGCTCACACTCAAAATGAATGGATATACATTCTCTTTCTATTCAAGCTGATTCTCTACCTCAGGGAATGTTTGATACATCATCTTGGGCTTTGGGACTGAAAAGGCTGAAAGGGAAAGAAAAAAAAAACCATACACTGACTCTTTCAGAGCTTATTTTTCTTCATTGCCCTTCAGTAAATGAAGGAGAGGTAAACTCTTATGGAAGTAGCAGTGGCTGAACTTCAACAGCTTCTTAGGTACAGGGCGGATGCTTAATTATCAGCTCATGTGAAACTTTCTGATGGCTAATCTTGTACTGAACACTCATAAGATTCCTGGTAGCTGCTGTCTTGAGCTGGCCAAGGCAGCCTGCAAGAAGAACTTGAAATATCATAGTAATTTAGTATTTCAATATCCAGACCAGAAGAAACAAAGAAATAAACAAACAAACAAAAATCATAAATAAAATCCACCACAATAAATGACCCAACAGAGGGTCAAACTGCCAAGATACACTAAAGACCAAATTTTAATATGTGAATTGAGTGTCTATAACTCTAGCAAGACAAAATTTGTGACAGCAGAAGAGAGAATGCTCATAGGCATGAGAATCTGGCTAGGGAACAAAATTAAAGAATGGAAAAATCCATAACCTCATCACCTTTCAGAAAGGCTTGAAAATTTTACTTGGCCAAAGAGCCTCTTCCTAGCATTGAAACTTTCATCTGTTCACAGACCTGCAGCCAGAGAGAGCCTTTATTGTATTGCACGTTGTTTGCAAACCTCTCAGATATGGGGGAGAACAATGAAAATATAAAATCCCCAGAAACAGAGTTTGTGTTATTTCCAGCAACAAGAAATTTTTTTACAAGACATTCTAGAATAATCTGTAAATTATAATGGAACTACTCTGCAGCTATTGAAAAATCAGACATATCTACAAGGTGACACAATCCTAGCACCTGTTTCTTTCACCAACCTCTGTATCTATCTCTTCCTGGTAATGGCTGATTTTCTATAACCATCTCCATATTTTTAGCTTCCATATAAACCAGCCATTGACAAAGAAAAAGACTGAAAATATCAACAGCATTAGACGTAAGCGAAATATCCATTCTGGCTTTATATATAAAGCTATCCTCCTCACTACATCAAGAAAAAACTAGAGGTACAACTGGCAATGATAAAAAACCCCAAATGTATATATAGAGAATATGAAAGAAATTGCTTAGAGTGACTTCTAGCTACCAGCTCTAGAAAAACTTTCCAGTGTAAAAATCATGGGCAAAACCTCCAGGCAATTCTAATGAAGCTTGATACATACAAGAAGGGGATTATACAGCTGCACTGCTTGTAACTGGGTGCCTGCTGATGACCTGCAGGGCCCCTGCCAGTGCTGTATCCTAATTTGCAACTAGGTTTGTTTCTGYTCAGATAGTAGAGCAAACCCAGGGCTCGAAAAGTTGGCTGGTTCAGATCTGCTCTCCTTTATCAAACAATGGTTGCGGAATCTTTGTTACTGCTGAGATGTGAGCCAGAAAGAAATCCCCTTAGGAAGAAGAAAAAGGCCACTGTGCTTTCACTTCTGTTTTACTTACTGTCTCTGTGGGTCAAAGGTACTCCTAGAATCCCCACTATTGAAATGTATTGATTTATTAGATTATGTGTTGGATTGAAATTTAACTAACATACCTAGTTTAATCCCTGTGTATCCAGCTTTAAATGCTGTGCCCATCACAAGGGTATCTGCACGCTTTGGTAACTGAGTTGCAAGCTAGAAATCATCATCAAAAATGCTGACTTTCAAATATCACTCCAAAAGGTGCCAGAAGTTTATTAGGTTGTTTGCCCGAGGAAAATCTGAGTGACGTCATTAGAATTCGGTGGCTCTCCTGGCGATCAATGTAGAGAACAAAACTGTATTTTTATGTGAATAAAGGATCATTCGCTTTCAAAAGTAAATACGCCTGAGCTGCACTGAAAGTAGCTGGAGTTTATGGTTACATCAGACAGAAAAAAATTTATGCTGCACAGAAGTATATTGATCACACTAAATAAATACCTAAAATATTGCCTTTTTCAGAGCCAAAAGTTTAATGCCATACATTAATGAGGTACAAATCCATGTTCCAAAAGACTGTAATAACTTCCTCTGTAATGCCTGCTGGTCTTGCGGTGTTTTTTTCAGGGGATTGAATGGGGTAGAGTACAACCCTCTGCATGGCCTTCATAGGTCTATGGAAAATAATTTTAAATTTCAATGGCAATGCACATTATATGATCACCACCACCTAGGCAATGACATTAGTTGCCATAGTAACCTCAGGTTGCATCATTAAGAATTTTAAATGTTGACAGTTGGGAAGCATAGCTTGAAACACTGGGAGAAGAGCAAGAAAGAGGCAGGCTTGAGAGAAGCGTACAAAGAAATCAGAGGGCTTTCTGTTGTGCCAAGATGGGCTGGGGGAACAATGGAGGAAATTGGATATATCCAATGGCATGGATATATCAAGTGGCTTTTCTGTTTTTCTCCCAGATAACTGAAACAGAGGGGGAAAAAACCTGTTCTCCAACTTTCTTATCCCTCCCTTTTTCTAGTCAGAAAGAAGGGCAACATGCCCATTTGAAACTGGTTACTGATGATCTCCTTCCACGTTTTAGATAAGCTAGAAGTGCATGTGGCTGGCTGGGGAACCACGTCTCACTTCTCTGGAAGTGGTGGTGTTTTTAGGAACTTGGTTATTCTGAGTCCCAGTTTGTTTGCACTGGTGTTGCTGTGCTGATTCTGATTACTAATGCATTATACTCTCTGTTAACCAGGGCATTTACACCACTGCCTCTGCCACAGCATAAGGTGGCCTTGTAAGTGTCAAGAATATCCAGCTGTCATTTATAATATGCCTTCTCTCCATCAAATCCCTCTTCAGCCACTAAATTGAATATTCACGTGGGCAACACAGCTTTTAGAAGTACTTTCCATCTAAATCAGAAGTGAGCACACCCAAATTTTGTCCCAAGAATGAATGATTTCTATTCAGTAAGACATATCCCTCCTTCTGTAACCCTGCTTTTCCCAGTGGATTCATGGTGAAAATGGTGGAGTGCCAAGATGAGAGCCAGAGGGAACTGAATGAGGAGCTCRTGTTGCAGTGTTCAGATCCTTATGCCACCTAGTCCCTCCTGGGTTTTTTGCCTCAAAACTCAGTAGCTGTTGCTAACAGACTGGCTCTGAAAAAGGATGCTGGAACTAGAGCATTTGTCCAGGAAACTACTCCGGAAACGCCTGAAGGAAGTCAAATGCAGCAGGAAAGTTCCATGTTTTCATTCTTTAGTTATCTTACAAACATGATTGCAATTATTTTTGAATGCCATAAACACATGAAGGAAAATTCAAGTTCTAAACACAATTTTTGGATGAAGTATGAACAGCTCTCATAGTTTCTCAGGGCATGTCATGCAGAACCTACTTTCATTCTTCCTTTCTTCCTTTTTTGTGTTTCTGCGTCTTTCTACCCATGTTCCAAATATCTGGCTATAGTGCATCCTGGTGAGTAGGAACTTCTCACCTAATCTACCTCTAAAACTTTCCATATGACAAGGAAGGGAYAGCAACATCAACAGGTTAAAAATCCCAGACTCCACAACTGCACTGGCTGTAATGAAATATCTAGTACTCAAAACACATCAATAAAATGTCTTCCATAGTTTCCTGATGCAGCCTTATCTTCTGTATCAGAGGATGAAGTACCCTATATTGTGAACAGCTCTTTCAGGTGCAGATGTCCTACTCCCATGCCCCGTTCCCAGCTCCCAGTAGAGGCAGGGCTCCCCAAGTGCATCAGTGTCTGTGTGTCTTCAGGAAGTTTTCCACACTATTGCAGCCTTGCTCAGAGCTGGCTCTAGCCCGTTAATTTAGAACTAGTGTTAAGCATTCTTTGGTCTTGACTCGAGTTCAACAGTGCTTACATTCTTTTACCAATTCCCATAAAAACTGAACACTTCTGCTAAAGGTTTATGGCAAAAGACAGTCCCTCTCCTGAGATGTCTGCACAAGTGTTTCCTGTAACCAGCACTAGTCATTTCTAGTCCTACACAGCTGAAGTCACACTTTATTTTGATGCTTTAGGAATATAAAATACAAATTTCCACCCATGATTTATCACTAATTTGGGATATAAGAATCTAAATGGGACATTAGACAAGCATATTAGTGCAAAGCCTAGCTGCTATGAAACGGCTATTAGAGATTACCTTTAAATATATATTTTACAGCAGATATGCTCATCTTGTTGTTGAATAATCAATGGCTGCACCTCTGTGTTAAATTTATTAGCATATCTACAAGATGCAAGTGCATTTTCGTTATAGAAATATGTACTGGATGGCTATTTTCAAATTAAGAATAATCACATGGTGAGATATATTAAGCAAAACGGAATTGATAGTAGCACTGATGTGTCACATACACTGCTATTGGGTTTTGCATTAGAAAGTATATTTCTTTGCTGTTGTTTTTTTTAAACACACTAAATTGGCTCACAAGCATATGCATTTCTATGAGTCCTAATAGAAGGAAAAAATCTCCCCCAGTCAGAAGTAATTCTTGACTTTGGGGTGGTTTCAAATAAACTATACACAATTGAATCAGAAAATCAGGAATTTCATGCTATTCCTACCAGACAAACATGTATTGTGACAAAGTCAACATATTCTACCATAGGCACAAATGTGCAAGTTCACTTTAATAATTGAGGACTTAGATGAAATTGTTCAGATTAAAGGCTAAAGAATAAAACAATCCTATCAATTGTTTGTTGTTAATAATGGTTAAAGTTTACCATGGAAATGTAATATACGGAATGAAGATGTGTTTCTCTTCAGATTCTGCTTCAAAATTCTACCAGTTTCTAGCAGTAAAGTGGCTATGAAGAATGGCCACATCAGCGTGTTTCATGTCCCGGTCCAGCAACCCCCTAGGCTATGCACAGCATCTCTCTGTGAGATCTCCAAGCCTCTCAWGTCCAGGAAATGGATAGCGTGACTCACATGCCCGCACTGTCCTAAGACATGTTTCACAACATGCATATCCAAAGACTAGTGTGAAAGTGGTCCTTCAACTGGACATGTTGAGCCCACTGCACAGGCACATGGTTAACACCACCTCGTGGACCCCTGACAAAGCAGGTCTCTGGACCTGGGTCCCATGGATCCATGCATTTAACAGCCTGGCCTTCATTGCCAGGCATTGCCTTAGAGGCCAGGCAAGAAGATGTACTGTCTGGTCTCTTTGAGCAACTAGCCCAAGGAAGTATCCTAGAAGGACTCGTAGATACATTTTTGTATTAATAGGCAGGAGGTTTCCCAATGGGCTTAGTAAGCAAGGTTTTTTTGATATGTGTCAGACCTGTGTCTAATATGAGGAGATGCAAATAACAGTGGATGGTCTATACATCAATGTTTTCTCTTTTTTCAGTTTTGTTGTAAGGCAGTGGTTCTTTGAGGAAGTGTGGACTAGACTTCAGGGTTCGCTCCTTGACAGCAACCTCTCTCTCTTGCTGTTTGCCTGTGACAACAGAAAAGCAGCAACAAAGCAGTGGGTTGTGGGGTGGGTTTTTTTTTTGGTGGGGAGGATGTATTACAACATGTATATTAGGGGCTATTCATAGGAGCTCTAAGACCTAAGAACAGTCTCTTGGTATTACTGCATCCCTTCCAGCACTCTTTGTATATGTTTCCTACTTGTTGTTCAGACTGAACTTTGGTATTTGTACAGCACCTAGCATCACCTCATGGACGATGACCCTAGGTCTATGGACATGTAACTCAAAGACACATTGATCCTTGAGTTGAGGCTCATGAACAGCGATATCACCTGCACGGTTTCCATTACAGGAACCATGTCCAGACAGGCTGAAGGCATTTCAGCTGGAAGGAGACTCTGCTTCTCAGTACCATATAATGACTATCATGACATTTTCTACAATGGTGTCAAGCTGATCTTCTGGGTATCATGAAAAGTCCTTGAACCAACTGAGAGCATTCAAAGGACTCCGTGAGGGAGCTGAGAATGCAACTAACTGCTTGTGGGCACTGTGGTTACAATTAAGATAATGCTGGATACAGGATATCAGCAGGAGGCAAGCACTACTGGCAGTGATATGTGTAGCTTGTCTGACCCATGGATGTCAGTGTCACTGAGTGGGAGGAGGGTATCCACATATCTCAAGGAACAGAGATATTGCAGAAGACGGAAGCCTCATGCACACACATCTACCATGGCTGACATGAGTGCCAAGATCATGGAGAGTGACAAATGAGAGCAAGGAGTGTGAATGGTGACCTATGCAATTAGGCTGAAAACCAGGAAGCTCTTGGGGGGGAACATCATGTGAAGCTGTGCCCCATCAATGCTGTGGCGTAGCAGGCATAACTGGGCACGGATGTTCTTCTGAAATCTGAGATGTCATTTGGGGTAATGTGAATGGTGTAGGAAAATGATGGTCTCCCAGATATTTTTTGCCAATGCCAAACTGGCAGTGTGGATGGTCCTGCAAGAGGCAATCATTGGGAGTGATCTAACAGGGAAGTATAGAGATACCAGTAGCAACTGAGTCCTCTGAACAGACTTGGTGTTGGGCCCTGACACAGGAACTGGAGAACTGGTTCAGCACTCTATTGCAGAGGGCCAGAGAAAAAATGCAGTGGTGGGAGAATAGATGCATCTGAGGTGCAGGGCTGACCCTGTTAGACACATGCGTTCCTGAAACCATCTCAGGCTGTTCCAGGCAGGAGAGCTCTTGTACTTGGCTCTGCCTTGGGAAGACAGTTCAGTTCTCTATTTTTTTTTAGTCCGTTAATGAAAGTGCTTTCCTAGGGTGCAAAACGTACAAGGCAACAGGACATAATAACATGTATTAGCAGTCTCTGATATTAATAGTACAGATTGTCACATGATATGACAGTGATTAAAGTGGGCATGGATGGAGGTCTCCCTTTCTTCTGGGAGGCACTGTTCCCCTTTGCAAACAGAAAATAAACACAGCCCTTCCAGAGCATAAATGCCAATAACTGTGAAATTTTGATTAAATAATAGATATGTGTTCAGAAGCACTTTTTATAGTATGTGATTAAGAAAGATAACTAGACATCCTTACAGCTATAATGATAATAATTACCACAACACATAAAGTGTAGAATATGACACTGGAAAGGCCACTATTAACCTTTCCAAGGGTTATTTTTTGGTGCGTTTTTGACACTATGGACAGCAGTGTTCAGAGAACTAAATAAAATTATAGCCGTGACAGTTCTTTCCAGCCATTTTCTTGTATGTTAAAGAGGAGGTGCAGAGGGGAGTGAAATATCTTCTATTCAAAACAGATGTTTGTTTAATATCAAACATCTGGGTAGTCTTAGAAAGACTGTTTTGCTAAGATTTCTGCAACTCTTGGTAATTCAGAAAACTGACAACAGTGCTTCCCTGTTTAAAATTAAGCTATAAATAACAGCTCCATGCCCCAGACCAAAGGTTTTTTTACTCCTAGCAAGCAAATTTCATGCCTCTAAAGTGTGATGCCACGTTGTCCAGCAGATCAC
The DNA here is from genome assembly GCA_030449065.1 of Oceanodroma leucorhoa. Classification (NCBI taxonomy): domain Eukaryota; kingdom Metazoa; phylum Chordata; class Aves; order Procellariiformes; genus Oceanodroma; species Oceanodroma leucorhoa. Next base: position 6,716,096 of record JASVER010000027.1, on the reverse strand, counting down.
ATACATTATCAGATAACGCTAATCTGTGAATTCCATGTTATGACATCTCTGCGCCTTGCAGCTCTAGTAGAGAATTACAGACCATACACGATTGATCATAAAAACTGAACCGCTATTTTAGATCTTACCAGAATTACTTGGTGTGGATGGGCTGGGTAAATAGGTTGGGGAAGGCAGAAAAGATGGGCTGTGATGGCATCAGGTTTTCCAATAACAGAAGCAAGAATGGGTAAATTCCAGGAGTCTAAACACGAGACAAAGCAGAACATGTGAATACAGTGAATAGGTAATATTGGTACAAATCACCTTAAACACTCCTGTGACTGAAAAAGGGAGAGCTGGCTCTGGAGCTTTGTAATCCACCTGTAATAGAGGCTGGCCTCTGTAAATCAGTCAAGCTTGCAAACATGCCACTGATCTTCAGTTCTGCTTTTTATATGATAAAAAAGGCCCTATTAGTCAGAGTCTTCACAGCTGCAAAAATCATTTTTTATGAAGGCGAGAAGATGCCATTATTTTAAATGATGGCATTGCAATGTGATAGATGGTGTGAAAGAAGGCTGTAAATTCTGGATCAGTCCTCTCTGCAGTGTCCTGCAAATAACACAAGCAATCCAGCAGTCCAAGCTGCTCAGGATAGTTTTTAAACACATTAATTAAATCAAATTGAAGTAAATTCAGCTAAGCCAAGATTTCTTCAACAATTTATTATTGAAAACACAATTAGCTGGAGGCATTTGGAGGAGTTTTGTGAAATCAAAGGCTGCACTGCAACTGAGACTGTTTTCAAGCCATCAACTCATTAATAGCAGAAAATGGATGTGCTGCTGCAAGGCACCAGATCAGAAGTAAAAATATGGAACTTGTTACTGTGACTTCAAGAACAAATTCTAAATGTTAGAATATTTCCAAGCTGCTGTCACCAATGCCCTAACTTAATTCTTAAAGTTGAAACTCAGACCCCTTATACCCAAAACTGTTGGTCTTTGGGGCAGATTAAGCAGCTCAATGGCTACAGCTGTTTGGGTTCAAATCTCCTTTGGCGACAGAGTTATCCTAATTTTTCAGGATCATTTTCCTGACTTTCATTTCTCTCAATTTCACTATCATTTCTCAAGTTACTCACTTTCTGCATTGTGCTGGATGCATTAAAAATAACTGTTACTGGAATAAGGGCATGTTAGCCAAACTCAGGCCATAAGAAAGAAACCTGTTGCTCTTATCCATGCCACCCTGGGAACCATGTACTCTGGCATCACGACTTCTCTGTGAAAGGAGCTGAGAGTTCAGTCCTGTCGTGGTTTAACCCAGCAGGCAGCCAAACACCACACAGTCACTCACTCACTCCCCCATCCCCAGCAGGATAGGGGACAGAGTCAGGGAAAAAAAAAAAGTAAAATTTGTGGATTGAGATAAGGACAGTTTAATAGAACAGAAAAGGAAGGAATAATAATAATAATAATAATAATAATAATAATAATAATAATAATGGTAGAATATACGAAATGAGTGATGCACAATGCAATTGCTCACCACCCGCTGACTGATAACGGAGCYGCGATCACTACTTTCTGGACCACGCCCCCTATTTATATACTGAGCACGACATCATATGGTATGGAATACCCTCTTGGCCAGTYGGGTTAGCTGTCCTGGCTATGCTCCCTCCCAGCTCCTTGTGCACCTGGCAGAGCATGGGAAGCTGAAAAGTCCTTGACCAGTAAACTGCTTAGCAACAACTAAAAACATCAGTGTGTTATCAACATTCTTCTCATACTAAATCCAAAACACCGCACTAGGAAGAAATTTAACTCTATCCCAGCCGAAACCAGGACAAGTCCACAATAGCTGCTGAAAGAAGCAAATAGCAGAGGCAGCAAAATGTTCTTTAACCAGCAGAGCAGGGCCTGACACTCTGCAGGAGAGAGTAGCTGCATAGGCACAAAGGAAAAGCAGTTTTGCATTAAAAATCTCTAGGTAGCGAGGATTCCCATGTTAACCATTCCCACATTAAGTCTGTAAGAGTGCCCCAAATGTCCATGGTCCCATGAAACATTTGTCCTAATAGGAAGAAAAATTAAACTCAACTGACCCATTAGTATCTGAACCTCACTGTGCAGAAACGTAGCAGGAGTCCACCCCTGTCCACCCCTTGGATTCGTATTAATGTACGTCAGGAGTTCCACTGACGATGTCAAAAGCCATTTGAAGTGAATGCTGTCACAAGTTTGAAGTAGACTTCACCTGGGTGTTCAAAATAGTCTTAGGGGTAAAGAATCATCTTCCTCCTGCTCATATACAGTCCCTGTTGATGTGGGCTGTTTGTAAATGGAAAGTAAAAATTCACTTCGTGTTCTGTCTGCAGAAAAAGCTGGCTTTCCATTGAATTTTGGCTTACACATCTGAGTTTCTTTCAAAAGAGGACTTAGGATTCTCTGATTCAGCTACAGGCATGTAGACAGACTAGATTTCAGTCCAAGCTGTCACATATAAACCAAAGTCCACAATGACCACGTAGTGTGTATGACACAGTGTCCGGACTAGTAAGTTCACCTGAGCATTAGCTGAGAGGAACAGCATATTTTTTCCTTGAACATGCTGACTTAGCAAGAGAGCTATGTAATTTCTGAAACACAGGTTTTTTGCATCCATACAGCTGGGAATATAAAGCAAAGCTCATCTGTGTAGACATGGATCCTACTTCATTTAAGGTTATGAATTGTGATCTGTGCTGCTTCGTCTCCTGTATTACATTGAAAGCAGAGGGGACAGAATTAAAGAATTTTGCCTTCCCACCCTCAGATGCATTTAAATGAATCAACCCAAAAGAGAAAATGTTCAGTACTTTATTTTTAATTCCTACTAACTTTCACTGTTCTTTGCTTTCAGATTAGATTTAGAAATGCTAATGTAATTCAAGGAAATCATATGACTGCCTCCAATGACTTTGAGTAAGAAGTACTAGAAATCTCAGGGAGGCCCTGACAAGGCTACATTTATTTCATGATTTTGTTGATGCACTAAGTTCTGTTACTAAACCCCAGCTTAGCTCCAGCTCTGGGGTCATGGCATTGCAGGTTTTAAATTAGTCTGATTTGCCAAGGAAATTAGAGTTATGGTGTTCTGCAAATTTGTGGGTGTGTGCTCATTTCTCTTTGTAACGTTGGAACTCAGGGGCCACTTTCAAGCAAAATTACCTAAGAGATCCTATCAAATATACTAACTTTCAATGAGTTTAGTGGAAATAGTTGATCAGGTGGAGGAGTGAAACTCAAATTAGTGTCGTGCTATGGAAAAGGATGCAAACTGATCTCACTGGCATCATTAGACACGAGCAAATCCAAGTCGATTAGAGACATTTCCAATGTCACTGGTGGAGAAGCTTCAATCAAAGCTCATATCTCATTAGCTTGGGACAACCCAAGTTGAAGACATGGGGCGAGGACAGCAGCATTCAACTTCTGCTGCTCTCTGAGCTGCTTGGCGTTTGTCAACCAGAAGTTTCCAGGCTTCTTGAGTTTAGAGGGAAATTTTCAAAATTACRAAGAGTCACCAGACATGACTGGCAACTGATGAGGTTCAACACTTAAAGTTGGCCACACTCTGCCTGTAAACTATGGAGCCATACAAAGAAGTTGTGTGAATTTTCTGGGCTTCCTCTTTTTTCCGGATTGAAGTTAAAGATGCATATACTTTAGGTGACAAAAGGAAACCAAGTAAAAAAATAGTGTCTTGGCTTATCGTGAGAACAGGACTAAATCCTACCTTTTAAAAAACTGAAACAAACTGAGGAAAGCATGGAGAAAACAAAAATGAAAAATGGCACAAGATTTGGCAGCCAGCTTTTGTGATGAAAAGGTAAGGAAATTGACCTTACTTAGAGAGTCAACGGGAGATGGAAGAGCAGTTTCTAGACATCAGAAGAGATAGTAAAGAGACCATTAATCCATGAAGTCACAGCCAAAAATAACAACTACAAGCAAATGATACCTTCCTTTGAACACAGCAAAATCATACCCTGCACAAATACCTTTGTGTCATGCTTCACTGGTAACTCTGAAAACAACAACAACAAAAAACAGATGAAACTTTTGTCCCAAGCTTGGTTATTGTTAATACTTCTCTGTCCTAGTCCGTTGCCCACTTGCCCAACGGTCGCAGTCCAGCACCATATATATCCCAACAGGACATAATAGGATACTCGTCCCACCAAAGCACAGATACTTTCTACTCCCATGTATGTATGGGTTCCCCTCACTGGTTTGGGTTACTCCGTGGTGCCATGCGGGAGTCTCACACACCCAATTCTCAGATTAGGTAGGCTGATGTCATTAAAGCAGCCCCCTGCTACTGCCTAGGGTCTTAGATACTTCCCTGTAATTTACACATGGAATGAGGATGAAGTGGGTAACGATAGCAAGATCTGAATGTACAGAGATGACTGTAGATTGGAACAGTTATTTGGATGAGTGGATTAGTAAATCATTAAATTAATGCTATCACAATGCAGGGAAGAGGGCCACATTAGCCTTCAGAGGTCCCACAGAAACAAGGTTTTTTATAGAATGCATCAGGGTTGAGGAAAATGATGAATTACATGGTTTATCAAACTTACATACATATAATTTATTTTTCAAATACACAATGATGGTGACGATTATATTACATACTTATGAAATGCCCCTCACCAAATCATCGGTGTCTATTTGCAGAGGTGCTTCACAGACAGCTTTCAGATGATACAAATTACATTCAGGAGCCAAGTGAAGTAAGCTGAACAAACTGGATATATGGCAAGGATTAATTATGGAGCTTTTCTGAATTTCACTGCTCATGCACACATGAGATRTCTGACAAAGTATTTTTTCATATTTGACAAAGAACATATCACTTTTCACTGATACCATAAGCACACAGAAGCTGCTCTGATCTCCAAGAGCGAAACATCCAATATGCAGTTAAGAAACTTCTAAGAGCATGTATACAAACTTTACACAGCCCCATAAAAAGCAAAGCCTGAGCAATAAAGAGTAAAAATTAGCTTGGAATTATTTTCATGTTCTCACTGGTCTCAATTCCGACCCCCTGGAAGCTGCTAGAAATACTGTCACTGCCAGTACTGAAACATGAGAAGACCTCAAGCTGCTCTTGAAATATTACCACTGATTTCCTGATRTGAACTGCCTGACTTCACGGACATGAATGGAATTTGGCCATGTGTGTTTAAGCTGCTTTTTGAAATTTCTAAATCTGAGACATGCTTGAAAAACATATATATATACACACATGTATATATTGGTTTATATCTCAATTATTAGTGGAAAAATTTGCTTTTTTGGCAAAAGTTCATCACGGTGAGATCTTTCTGTCTCCTTCATCAGATGCTAAAACGCCCATATAAAATATATCAGTATATGCCAGGATGTGGCATTGCCAAGAAATTGTACAGGTGTTTTCTCTGGGCAGGAAATGGGATGGAACAGCAGCCTTCCCTGTTCTTCGATACTCAGGTCAAATTTCAGTCCCTGAAAATATGTTGCACTGACAACATTATTGTTGGAAAGACAGCTGTAACATTGGATTTCCATGCTTAGTGGAAAAGTTGTGCTGTCTAATCCCAAAAGTTTAATAGCCAGAGATCCAAATAACCAGATGGGCACTGTTATGTCTGAATCATGTACCTGACATGTAAAAGAATTTGGGCAATAATTTCTTGCTAGGAAAGCAAGCCTAATTTTCACAACTCCCTTTTGTGAACTCCAACAAAATTTTAAAAAAATTATATTGTTGTAAAAAACAGTATAATTGTTCATGACTGGTGAGCTTGCCATTTTTAAGGCCAGAAGTCATTGGTAAGACACCTGACCTCCTGTGCAGCAGAAGTCACAACACCCTGCGCTGCACAGCTGTTCCAATGCCAATAACTTGCTTTCGCGCCCAACACGCTCTTAACAGGACACCTTGAACATGTGTTCAGCAGTTAGATGTTGTGATATTAGACAGGATTTTGCATATATATATATATATATATGAGATGTATTTGCTAACATATAGAGGAGAGTATAAACACTCTCCTGCATGTTAATGAGTTGCATCTCTAAAAACAGACTATAAGTACTGCCTGGGTCGATTGAGAGAGCTTTCTTACAAAGCTAGAGCTGAAAGTCTTCTGACCTGAACCACAGTTTTGGAGAAACCCTGGGGTTAGTCTGGATACAGACAGACCCCCAGGGGACTTGGGTATTTGCTAAGAACAGTCCTGGACACTTGACTGTGTGAGATTCCAAAAATATCATGTAGCATCAAACTGACTTAAAATTTCCCTTGGGGACCTACTTCTCCCTTGTCTAAGATATTTGTAACAAAACAACAACATCAACAACAACAAAACCCTACCCGAAAAAAGTCCTGCAGGGATGACTAAGTTGCATCAGTTCTCCCAGAGGTATAATGTATACAAATCAAATCAAAATATAAATCATTCCACCCTGTTGTGGGGTTTATGCACAGTTTCTTTTAATAAAATATGCAAATATTTTGCAGTAAATTGATTTCCCAGTTTCAGTTCTCTTATCTCCATATTTATTATTCATGATTCTTCTACTCCCCCACTTGAGCAAATGAAAAAAAGAAAAGAGGGAAAAAAGCTGTGTAGAGTTCACTTGCTTTTAGGAACTAGCTTTATTATTGTTATTATTAGCACAATTTTATACTCCTAGGAGTGAAAGATAAATGTAGATATTACTTCTAATCTCAACCAAAGCTAAGAGGTAATACAATGACACCCTCTTTAATGCAAATCACTGCAATAAATGACTACATAGCCCAAGTGCTCTACTGCATTACAAATTGTAATGAAAGTTTGAATTGCTGAGCAAAATGACTGTTGTTTAACCTGTGACCAAGCTGGATGGTATCAGTTCTGTTGTTAAAGGTGTACACACCATGACTGTACAGGAAATAAACCCAAATATTTCAGATATCTAAAATTGTTGCTAAATAGGGCTTATGCTTAAAAAAAAAAAAAAAAAAAAAAAAGAAGAAGAAGATCTTTTTCTTTTTTTCCTACAGGAAAGCAAGCACCTAAAATTGCTGGTCAGTTTTATATTGCATCAGCCAATATATGTAATTGCTGTTTTCCATCACTACGTGGTTAACAAGTTCTGCAGCAGAGAATCAAGATTGATCAAACCTGGGTGCACTGTTCTGGTTGCTGTCGCTGGAGTTCTCTGTTGGAATAAAAGACAGAAGGATGAGGTAGCCACTGAACGTCAGGGTGGCAGAGCAGGCGCAGCTCATCACATGCCAGGAGAAGGTCAAAGGCAAAGGAAAGAAAAGAGAGAATGAGACTCTGAAACGAAACAGATGTTAGGTTTCAGTCCTATATATAGAAGACCCTATTACACCACAGGTAGTTTAAATATAACTTATTACAAGCATGTGCTCCAAGTAAGCTCCATTTTTGCCAGCTTTACACAAATGGAGCTACTTTCAATTTAATTAGGCATAATGATTTCTTCCCATTAAGAACCTCAGTGGATTACAGGTCTCATTTTTAAAAATGTGTCTGTGATTTCGCAGTCCAATTGCCTTTTGAAGGATTTAAAAGTTTTACTCCTTTACAAACAAAGAGCCGGGCCTGCAAATATTCTGATAGGAATTACAGTTGAGTAACAAACCCTAGAGGAAAAGAAAGATTTTGACAGATATTCTAGGTTTGTTGGATTGGCTCAAGGATTAAACTACATTTTCTTCTGATAGTGCACTGCCTTACAGGAGTTTAGGTGACTGTCATGATGAATTTTGATCTTTGCAGAAACAACATCTTCAACTAAAAATTCCTCAGAAGAAAAATTCCCAACAAGACCCTAAGGTGGGCTATTTGTGAGAATAGGGCTCTGCAAGGTTTGGCCCAAAGCGCTGAAGATCAAATTCTCTCTCAAGTCAAAGAAATTGTGTCAGCACAGAATCTGGCCTTAGGTGTCAGTGGTGAAAAGAGACTACATTGCAACTGCGTTGGCATTGCAAGTCAGATGGGGAAAGAAGGAAAACTTCACAAAATACCTTAGATTTCWTTCTGATTATTCCATTTCTTCTCTGCCAGGAAACTGCCGGGGTTTGTCTCTGCACTTCAGCATCAGCTTTCACCTGGCATGAATCCCTGGCTTTAAATGGAATGGCATCATTGAACTAACGTGATGACGTGGAAAGTCACACTCCTATCTCTGGAAAAGACTTGCAGGTTTATTCAACAGCAGAATAATCCTCTTTGTAGCCTGACAACGTTATTTACCATAGGCAGGTTTTTTGATGTTTACTTTTTTGACAGGCAAATAAGATGGTTTTCCATCAGAGAACCCGACACATTACTAGAAATTATGACTGGCCATCTGCTTTTTCTCTACAGTCTTACTCAGAGAGCTCCTAAGGTTTATCTTCTCTGCGGTGGTGCACACCAGGTCCTAAAGCAGAGGTCAGGCATGGCAGTGGGTCAGGGAGGAGTAGGSTCCAGCCTGCTGGATTTCTTACTGCGGTCAGCTATGGCTCACTGCTGCTTGGCTATATCTAGTACAGAACTTTTTTTATTATTATTTTATTAAGATGTAAATTAAATTTAAAAAACTCTGCAAAAGAAAAGTCTGCTTGAAAAAGTTTGTTCATGTTGCAGAGTATTATCTGTAAGTCCTCCAGCTAGGCTAAAAGCCTATCCCACTGCTCCTTGGGATTTCTAGTGAATTAATAATGTCACTGATGAATATTCAAAAGTAGGCAGCTATTGTGCCTCCAAGCACATAATTAATTATTCATTACACATTTTTATTCACTGAATTAAAAAACACAGGGTGCTCTGGGAAATGAAGTGTACTTCACTGCAGGGGCATGAAATTCTACACTGCCCCTTTAAGGATTATTACTCTGTATTTATAGTTGCCAGGGCAACATAAATGCCGGGCAATTAGATCATGGGTTGTCCCCGAAGACTGATGGGATAATAAGCAGTAGTCAAGTATTAAGTTGACCCAGTAAATGTCCCACATGAATAAACCTGGGCTAGGACCACAGCTGGCATCTTTCAAATAAAACTTTTACATTAATATAGTTTAAAAGGTGCATTTATCCGGGAATTGAGCATGCATCCACAGTGGGAAGGCTGCAGAAAGGGCTAATACCACTTCCCGGTGGTGGTCCGCAAGCTTTGTTCCTCGGGCCGGGCTTTGTGCAAAGTTAGGAGCATATTGAGCCTCTAAAAAGCTCAGAAGAAGCAGGGGGAGCCCCACGTTTACCTCCTGAGAGCCAATGTTCTCTGTTGGTGGAAGGGTTTTTTTTCCCCTAATTATTCTGCAAAACTCACCAGTGGGGGAGAAAATCAGTTTTGTTCTGGGCTTTAAAAAAACAGGTATTAAAAWMAAAAAAAAAAAAAAAAAAAAAACAACCAAGCTACTTAACTGGATATGCTTTTGCCTTAAAATCAGTTTAACAGAAAAATAGCACCAAGAGAACCCCTGTAAATTATTACCTGCAAAAGAGTCGTGTTACCGAGGGTATTTTTTCCGGACAGTAAATAGTGACCTAAAAATTTCAAATGAAAAGGACAAGAGAGATTCCCCTATACTACTTTTTTTTCAGTTTTGTTGCAAATATCAACTTCAAATTGTTCCTGGCTACTGGCCATGCCTTTTTTCACTGAATTAATTTTCTGCAAATCCTTCCATGTAATATCAGGAACTTATCTTTCTCTCAAAACTATTTAACTATTAAGTTAAAAAAAAAAAACAACAAACTGTGGAGAACCCTCCCCCCCCCCATTATTCAATTTTTCCCCATTAATACTTTTTATATTTTTTTTTTTTAACTTAATGCTTTCCACTATCCCTACTGGTGACAAAAGGTGGTGGTTTTATTGTGCTTTTAGATCACTAATTTTGTAGAGGAAAATGGGAAATCATAGCTTATCTCTGCCTGGCTATGCTAGAGCATGAAATAGTTCTCAGTTAGAGATACAGTAATGCTTTCTATACTTTTGTAATACAGGGAAAAAATACAATTCCCAGGAAGTATTATACATCCTTCAGTGTAAGAGAAAAGACACATTTTATCAGTGAGTGTGTGTGTGCATAGATTTATCCAAACATGTAGATACACATCACATTGTCCCAGACAGCTGAATGCATTTGCTCATTCATTAAAATTATGTTTATATATAATGAAATTACTAGCTTTGTAGTGAAAATATTTTAAGGAAGAAAGCAAGTGCTCAGATGCAATTTTTCTATGATAGTATTATTTGCCAAAATGTCCCTAGCTTTCAACAGACTACACTTTCAATGATTTCGGTCATAATCCTAGCCGGCAAGCAGAGAGGTGTGCCCTTCTCCTAAAGGAGAAAAGGAGGGCACTGTAAATTGCTGAGGGGGCAAGCTTGCCCAGACTGCTTGGTCAGACACTGGCCATGTGGCTTTGAGACACTAAGACTTATGTGCTTAAATTTAAGCATGTGCTTAATTATTTTTACGTGACCAGATCCTGAGAGTTGAACAGCTTATCAGACTGAACTCTAAGTCTGGTTATGGGTATGGGTCACCCTTGTCACGTAAGATGGGAGCCGCATCCTCATGTGCTCAGGCAGGAATTTGTTCAGGAGATGGAGCAGGACCGCCCTTCAGCATAGCCAAAAAACCTGAGCTGCAATACTCAAGGACATTCACCCTGTCAGGGCTCTCCTCCACCACATAATGAATCTGTGGGGATAGCAAACCCTAGGATATCACCTCGGCTGCTTTTATTACTTACTGTTGAGTCCTGTGTGTATTTCCCAATGACAAGTCAAGAGGTACGCAGGAATATTTCTAGGTGCAAAATATATTCATTTTCATACCTATAAATATGGATGTGGTTATATTTTATATATGTGTATACGGACACTAAAATGGAAAATGTCTAGAGCAAATTAATTCGGTTGCATTTGTGGATTTGAAATATCAGCAAAATATCATTTCTAGCAATTATTTTTAGCTACAGGTAAATGATAGAGGACTGGCTGCTTCAGCAGCTTGTATCTGTTTATTAATTACAAGAATGCAAAAATTTGACAAAAACAATTGAGATTTCTTTCATGGCGTTGTGAATCTCAGGACAATCTCCGGCAGAATTGGCCATTAATTCTCCACTTGGACATAGTCCACAAGAAACCTGACAAAAATCAGCCGCAATGGATGCATCTGCAGCATTCTGGTCTGGTCTGTTGTTGCAGGAAGACACAAAATAACAAGCTGATGGGAATTCTCTGTCTTGCTTAATGGTTAGAAAAATTAGGAACTGTCCTAGTCTGCAAGACTAGCAAGAAAAACAGCATGATCAAATAGAGATGTTGATTTTGCTGGAAGGAACGCACTATCCAAAGTTCAAAGTAGGCTCATGTGGAGATAATCAATCACTATACTGATAGCAACACTGAAGAGATGGGATTTACAAGGCTATAGCTTCACCGGAGAACTTATATCCAGTGATTTCCCAAAAGTTACATCTTAACCGCATGACGTGGCAGCTCTCACTCCAAAGTCCCAACAAGTTCAGCCCAAGGCAAGGAGACATTTTCACCAGTATTTCTAGGTTTCCTTTAAGAAAGGACGTGCTTTGGTGATAACACTGTACTCCTGGACTTCACGAATGGGCATTGAGTTCACTTGGTAACATTCAGCTCAAGACAAAAAAAAGTCTACACAGCATATGAGAGGACTTCAAGTGAACTGGAAGTAATAGAATATTGATATGTGGGAGAGTAAATGCTAACTAAAGGGTCACCCAAATATGGCACCAGCAAGGTCCATCTTGGCAGTTTCCCAGGCAAGGTAACAACAAAATCTCATGCTATTATCCAAGGACGAGAGGAAATGGCCTCAAGTTGCGCCAGGGGAAGTTTAGATTGGATATTAGGAAAAATTTCTTCACTGAAAGGGTAGTCAGGCATTGGAACAGGCTGCCCAGGGAAGTGGTGGAGTCACCATCCCTGGAGGTGTTCAAAAAACGTGTGGATGAGGTGCTTCAGGACATGGTTTAGTGGGCATTTGTACTGGGTTGATGGTTGGACTCGATGATCTTAGAGGTCTTTTCCAACCTTAATGATTCTATGATTCTATGATTCTATGATTCTAAGTTTTAAATTAAGAGGAAGACACATCCCTTATGGTGACTTGAGCATGCATCTTATTAGGTCCATGGCAGTGAGATTTTTGGTTTGGGATTTTGCATCTGAAGGAAATTTTCTGCTGCAGGATGGCAAGGCATGGTATCAAGCATGATACATCATGCATCCATGATTTCACCTCTCTTTGGCAAGTAATGGTAATGCCAGGTACCCTGCTTTCTGCATGCAGGGTCTGGCCAAAGAGTTGTTTAAATGGATATCAAACTAACTATTTTTCTAGAACCGATTTTAGTCTTTATTTTTAACTGCTTGGAACCAGAAAGCCTCCACATCACAAGTTCTCACTGCATGGGCATTACTGCAGTGACTCTGTTAGTAACAGCTACACAGAAGCACTGCTGCCACATTTATCCAGCCCATCTCCTACAAATCCATTTCTTCTGCTTCTCCTTCTCCCAGTCATGCCCATTCCTTGACATTCACACTTTCTGCATCAGAAAGAAAATCCTCTTCTAAGGCTGATATATCCTGTCTGCCATCTCCTGATGCCCACCTCCCACAGCAGTGTGCCTGTATTTATGACAAAGTAAATGTTAGTAATCCTAAAAAGTGACAAACTCATTGAGGAAACAAGGAGCCTCCTTTGTTTTAAGTCCCTTGCTTGCCTGGTGTTTTGTCACTAAGTGTTGCCAACTGTATGACACCTAGAGCAAAAGCTCCTTGGGATAGCCATACTGTCTTTGGTCTCTTTAGGAAGTGCTAGGCACACTTGAAGAGGTCTATATCAGAGCTAAAGGGATAGGAACAACACTATCAAACAAACACAGTATTCAAATTTCTAGCACTCACTTTTTTTCCTAGGAGAGGAAAATTATCCATATATATATTTATGTACTGAAAGTCCAAAGTCCATACTAAGTGGAAGTGTCTGTATACTAAGGCATCAGGTCTTAAAACCAACAGAAGTGACTGGCTTCTTAGCCACAAAAGCACACAGAAACCAGTGGCACTTTTACACTGGCAGCGATAACACTGTAGAGGTGCCTATGCCAGTTRTGACTCTTCCTTACTCAGTAATCAGAGGCTCCACATCAATGGCACCAACACCTGAACTAATTAGCTCTCAGTGGCACAGTGCTAGTAGAGCTAGGACTTTTGCAAGGTGCTGCACTTCATAATGTGGATACAGGAGCATGCCTGGAGATACCAGCACCATGTGCCGTTGCACAGCATCGACATGACTCAAAGGATTTATCCAAGGTCGTGGAGGAGAAAAGTGACAAAGCCAGGATGGGGGACACAGATTTCCTAAATTCTTATCCTGTGTTTAATTTCTCTGTCCCTCCAAGAAGTTCAAGAATTTAACCAGATAGGTTAACGTACAGTGATGTTGTRGTTTAACCCGGCAGGCAGCTAAACACCACATAGCTGTTCACTCACTCCCCTCACCCCAGCGGGATGGGGGAGAGAATCAGAAAAAAAAATAAAATTCATGGGTTGAGATAAAGACAGTTTAATAGGACAGAAAAAGAAGGGAAAATAATAATAATAACAATAATGATAAAAGAATATACAAAATAAGAGATGCACAATGCAATTGCTCACCACCTGCCGACCGACACCCAGCCAGTTCCCAAACAGCAGTTGCCGCCCGCCGGCCAATTCCCCCCGGTTTATATACTGAGCATGACGTCACATGGTATGGAATATCCCTTTGGCCAGTTTGGGTCAGCTGTCCTGGCTGTGTCCCCTCCCAGCTTCTCACTGGCAGGGCATGAGAAACTAAAAAGTCCTTGACTAGTGTAGGCACTACCTAGCAACACCTAAAACATCAGTGTGTTATCAACATTATTCTCATAGTAAATCCAAAACACAGCACTATACCAGCTACTAGGAAGAAAATTAACTCTACGCCAGCTGAAATGAGGACAGATGTGAATGCAGATTTTCTCCATTGAAGGCATTCTTGATTTACAAAGGAGGAGCTAACACTGGGAAGATCACATCCCACAGTCACTGTGTAATATGGGTTAAAGGAAAAGTGTTTCTGCAGAGGACCATTTGCCTTCTAGGGCATTCACAGTGCAGCAGCAGGAAGGAGAGGATGGAAAGAACAGGAGGAAAGACTGATTTAGAGAAGAAGGGTAAATTGTGCTCTATTAAAACAGCATTACAAAAATTAGCATGAAGAAATATCTACATCCCAGGCAACCCAGGTCAGTCAACCTAATTCTTATAGTTGATCAGGAGCACTTGATGAAATCTTCTATTGAAGGAATCTGTTACATGACTTAACAGATCCAGTTATGTACAATCTTATGGCTAAATATATAGAGGTATATGTGTGCATGTATCTCTATATGTATATAGGGTGAACAACAAAAAACATTTTTCATCACCTGTTCCAAGCACTGCATCTATACTAGATGCTAGCAAAATGAAGGGGGAGAGAGAAAAAGAATGGGAAAAGGAACTTGTCCCTCCCACAACTCCCAATCCTTAATTACAATACACAGATAAATAAGGAGACAGGCAGACAGGTAAGCAGAAGGGCACAGATAAAAGGGCATGTATGTTCAAAGAAAACATAATTACCTGTTATTCTCTCGCTCTATGGAAAAAAGTTCAGAGTTTCAATACCGACAGAAGCTAAAAATTGATCCATAGAAAAATGTTCACTTCACTAGAGGCTGCAAAAGAGCCTCAGCAACTGACACAGAGGAAAGTTGTTCTGAATTCCTTCAGGCGGGTTGGAAGGCAGCTCTGACTTGAATAACGCAAGAGGCCTTTGAGGCATACAGATGCCCTCCTTTCTGAAAAGTTTTTCTTGGAAAGCAAACTTCCTCCTCTCAACTCACGCTTGGCAGAGAGGATTGCAGTCCAGGCTCACTGTGCATTTCATTCCAGTATCAATGGACACAGCTCAACAAAAGTTAATAGCCTCTTTCCTGCTTACAGTTTTTTATATCAAACACAAGTAATCATCCAATCTGCCCCTTCCCTCTTTCAGTTCTTCTTAATCTCTCTTTCCTACCCATCCTAGCTGAATTCTCCTTCTCTCCTCTGCCTTCGGACAAACCCAGCCTGGGAAAATGCAATATTTATTCCTTTCCAAGCCCTGTCCCCTTGTAACACAAAGGATTCAAGCACATCTGGAGGTGAACGGATTACAGACTTTCATCTCTACAGTGTAACGTGGTATTATTCCCCCTGCCACCCCCCACCCCCCCAAATCTCTCTGTGGGGCAGGGAGTAGCTCTTTCTCCATGTTTCAACAACACCCAGCAAGATGAAATCCTGGCTGAGCCTTTGGGCATATGCATACTTAGCAGTAATACTCAGATGATTTTGAAAATTCCTTTGGCTGGACTGGAGGATCCGAGGCTGGGAGGGAGCGTGCAGCCAGCAGGGCTCTGCTGGCCCTGCATCTGCTCCTGCTGCTCCTCCTCTGCTCCCGTGCAGCACCGAGCTTCTCCTACTGGTTTTCTATGAACAGGGACAACTTCTATAAGGCAGTATTAGAGGTGCTTCTCTGTCATCATCTTCAGCCATGTCCGTATTTTCTTTAGAGCAATAATTAAAACAACATATTCACCAGCTGGGTTATTTTTTTCCCTAGATTTAATCTGTTCAGGCTCTGATTTACATATTAAAAGCACTAATTAGCCCCTCAGAGTGTCTGAGCACGAATAGTGCAATAACTGGTCATGTAGTCACTAGAGACCACTCCCTAGTGCTTTTGGTAAGATCTCATGTATACAGCCTCAGTCTCTGGATGGCAGGAATGGCCATGTGTAGAGGGTTGTCTGCTTTGTTTCATAGCATTGAGGGACTGTAGTGCCGGATTGCTTCATTCTTGCATTTTTTCTTCTCTTTGAAGTGTCGTGTTTGATCTGTCTGCTTGTCTGTCAGGTTTTCCCCCTCCCCCATTCCCCATTGCATCACGTGCAAGAGCCTGCGAGAGGATGGACCGCCTTTGGCCAATGCTGGTGCAGAAAATTCCAATCCAATCAAAGGCACAATGGCCTTTCCTCTCAGCTTTGATGCAGCATTCAAATAAACAAGAACTGTGCACTCAAAAAGAAAAAAAAAAATTCGATAACCCTCTGAGCCGTTCTTCTGGCTAAGGATATTCGAAGGAATCATTTAATTTTCTTTGCATGTTTAGAAGTCACCTACAAAATGGCTCACTGGTCTGGAAGCAATGTTGCGTGGCCCCAGGTGAGAGGCCTGAGTCTGAATCCTGACTGAGCTTGTTTCCAAAGCTGCCAGGAGCTGCGAAGCCTCCAGGGTGGAAGAAAGGCTCTCTAAACCCAACTAAGAGGGTTTTGATACTCAGCTTCTTCCCGGAAATGTGTAAAAGCAAAGACAAGCACCCCTTCCCCAGCAATCACTGTAAATACTCCCTGGTTTTAGAAAATGCAGAAGGTCCCATTACTCTCAAAAAGGTACAGGGCTTGTTTCCTCACATGCAGTGCTGCCACATGAACATGATGCTTTTTCTTGGGCGACAGGAGCCGGTATCACCACACGGCATTGAGCTGCATTGCCTCGTGGCACCAGGCCCCTTGGAGGGATATTTGCACCATATTTCATCAGTATGTTCCTTTGGGAAACACAGCAGAGCAATTGGGCACCAAGCAGGGGCATTTCCCCCTCATCTGAAGAAGCTGTGCCATGGGGCAAAGGAGATTTTTGGGTTTTTTGAGCCAAGGCTAGGGAGGAAGCAAGAACAAACCATCTAAGTCAGTGCCAAGGGCCTCAAGAGGAAATAAAGTTCTCCCCATTGCTCCACTCRTGCATCTTAAATAATCTTGCATTAATATCCTAACACCATCACCTGCCAGGCAAATGGTTTTCAGAGTGGGAACTTGTCTTGAACATCAGTTTGAATAAGCCCTAAGACTAGGAAAAGGATTACTGAACAATATTCTCCTTGCTCTGTTTGCTAGCTGGCCAAGGAAAACTAGCCTTAATGTTGTGATTAGCCCCTAAAACACTTAAGTCTATGACTGGGACTCCTGGGCACTAGAGTAATACAAGTATTCAGCAGAACAATATTACAAGCCAGGGAAAGRTGGCATTTCAGTAAATTAAAAGAARTCTGGGTAAAAGAGGGCAGGAAAAATGAGTAGTTCTTGAAGTTGCTGTCCTGAGTGAAACTTAAYGTTGTGATTCAAATAATGATTTTTGTTGCAATTACGTTTCTTTGCCTAGAGGAGCCCTAAAGCCTATAAGGAGTTGCAATACCACAGAGGAAAGAGTCAGATGGCATCTATGTAAGCACCAGAGGGTTTGGCCAAAAACCAAGGGGAAATTGTCTTGGCTGTGCCACCATCTTTGCTAGCTATTTTCTTCATAACAACACTATACTTTTCCAAGAGTCCCATTTCAGAATAGGTTTTTTAAAAAAGCTTGGATTCCAGTGTTACCAGGAGCCAAAGCTGCAAGAGAGCCCAAGAAATTGCAAAACCATAGCTTCTAAAACTGTTGACTTCTCTTCAAGTTAAAGAGAGGAAATCATATAGTGGATATAGGTCTGGTGACACAATTGTGTAAACCACCCCTTGCTTCCAACAGGGGCAGATACCTATGACATATTTAAAAACCTCATGCAAAGAAAATAAGTCAACAAAATCTATTTGATTTAAACTATATGTTCCCTGAGGCTATCAGAACAGACCCTCTGTCTACTGAGAGAGCTGTTCGACTAATGCCAGCTCTTGTGAGATGCCTCTCCAACCTTTAAATCAGTTGGAAATGCTCAGCAGACATACTATTCTGATTAGTAGCTTTGAAATTACAACTGAGGCTTGACTATGCAAACGCCATCATGCAGTGTGTGTCTCAGTGATTGCGGTAAGAAAGTCCTAGTCACAGCTGGCCACGTGCCACAAAGAGGAAGAGAATGACTGTATTTAGGAACTATTCCTTCAGACAGGGAAATCTTGTCTTGAATAGGTGAGAGCTGATCAAGGTTTTCCAAGAAAAACCTACAGTTTTGCTGTCAAATCTTTGTAAAGCAGTATCTCAGAGATCTCCAGAGGAGAGAAGATCTTCAGTCCTCAACTTAAGGGCATCATTTCTTATACAAATTTCCTTTTAAAGAGTGTGTCTCAAGACACACTTATTTGTCAGCTCCTGTGATAATCCAGGCAGCTAATTTTCCCCAAACTTCCCAATAACTGAATCCATATGTTTTGATTTGATACAGGTTCTATCGAATTAAAAGATTTGGCAGGAAACATRACTAGCCAGTATTTACTGCTAACTAGAGAATAGCAAAAAGTTAGAGTTTTTAGTATGTGTGTTCAGTTTAGGATGATCTGCTAGAGAAGTARGTTGGAGGGCTCTATATAGCCAGTGTTATTAGCTGGCGAAAAAACTCCAGGAAATAAAACACCTTTGTGCTTCCCTGAGGCACCTGCCTTAGAAGCACATGGTCTCATGCTTCCTCCTTACCCTCTTCCTCTTGTGCCTTTATCACCTTCAGCTCTCAAATGAGGTATCTCCCCCATTCCTAGCCCACTCAAATAACTTCTTTCCTGCTCTTTGAACCTTTCTGCTGTCACTCTACCAATGTCATCTTCTCTTCCTTCTGATTTCCCAGAAAAAGTATATCTGGACTTCATCTTGTCCCTGTATTTCAAGTCTCTGCAATCTTAGTGCCATTTTCAGTGTCAGGTCACTTCAGTGAGACTCAGCRTTTTATGCCCAGCCTTTTTTTGCAATCATCATAAAAGCTGAATTTCAGGAGATGATAGACTAACAGCTCAACAGAAAAGCATGTTCTATTTCCCACTGCCAGTGTGTCACACAAGCTCTCCTTGCATGCTGGGGCTGCAAGTCATCATGCTCTAGGTATTGTTGTCTGTAAGCACATGAGGAGTGTGTAACTTTGAGAGGAGTAGGGGACGAGGGATCATTAACAGCTTCTGTGATGCCCAGTACAAATGTAGCAATCTTAAAGTTGCATTTTATAGCCATCCTTTCAGTCTTCCTAAAAAGGCAAAGCAAAACTCAGTTGCCACCAGCAAAGCCACACAAATTCTTGCCTTAAAGGCACAGAATAATGCAAATTGTCAGCCAACTCATGAACTGCATTCATCAGACTCACTGCAAAGTATCTACACTAGCCACCACTGCCTTGGCAGAGCTGGCCTGACTGTGAAGTTTGTGGTCAAATAAGACCAACTGAGCAGCCTGTGATGTGARCTGTGCTGGGAATATTTCCCCAACAAATCAGCTCTATGGTCTCATATCCTGCTCTAGATCTCTAGAACTATTTTTCCCTCAAATTTCCTCTTTGCTGTACGGATGCAAGTCCATTTGCATCCATAGTTTTACTCCCATCACCTGTTTGCATTCTCATTGCTGAAGAATGCAAGGCTTCCCTTCAACTGCCTACTGCACTGTTATACACAGCATAYGTGTAATTAGCTTAAAATAAAACTCAGACTTAACCACTACCACTGCTAATTGCTGGTTAAGACAAAGCCTTGAGCTGATGACCAGAGTAGTCTTTTCTCTGTGCTGTGCAGGCTCCTTTCAAGGTCTGCAGTCTGGATCGTGCTCATCAGTGAGCCAGCAGAGTAGCTCTTACCAAGCAGGCCGAAGTCCACAGTGCCACATTTTGGTAGCAGAACGATGTTGCTGAAAATAATTGGGTCTGGCAGCACTCGATTGGTTCCAAAACCAGTCCATTAGTTCCAAGGCTCACTGAGTGTTTGGTTGCTCTGTAAACCAGCCACATGCCTAGATATTGTGCCCAATTAATCTGGAATGAGTTTGATTTAACAACGTATATTTGCAGCAAGCTGCTTCTGTTAAAAAAAAAAAAGAAAAAAAWATTAATCCTTTGTTTTACCCCAGTTACACCTTTTTCCCTTCCTCTCATCAGCTGTGTGGCTGCCAGTGCCCACAGGTATTCCTCAGGGATGTGGCAGGAGACAACAGTACAACTGGCTTCTTGACAAGGGAGAGGTGGCCTGCCAACTGCTACCATTGACTGGAGTGTGTGCTTGGCTCTGGGAGGCAAACGCTGCTGCAATATGCTCTCCCTGGAGAAATCCATCCTCAGAAATCATGACTAGTGCTGAAATGTTCCCAGATCTCACTGCACATTTAAAGCATGGAAGTTGAGCATCAGGGGAACCAGTTAAAAAAATATGCATTTAGGTTATTGGAAATAGTAATACTGTGCTTCCTCCCGACACCATTTCTGCAGTTTTTTGAGTTGTTTTTCTCTGCACTGAACCCCCATCACCAGTAACAGCACAGACAAGGCAGATCCAGGCTCCAGATCAATGCTTTCTTGTGTCTGGTTTTAAGACATACTATCCTTGGAGGAATGAAGATTCTCCATTCAAACAAGTTTGCAGACATGCAGCAATGCAAGCATTTTACTGTTGCCTTGCTGGACCCTTCCTTGCTGTAAGTTCATAGTCACCTGTAAACCAGTTCTTCTAATATTACACATTAACACAGACTCACAATATGCAAAAAGGCACATCCTCTCTAACTTGGAAAACAGAATATATACTGTTACAGGTGTCTGATTTAGTCTAGTGACCACAGTCACTAGACTGTGGGTAACACAGTTACCCTGATGGAACTCCAGGCTYACTCCACTGAAACCAGAGAAATCAAGCTAGTTACTAACTTCAGTAAGAGCAGCATATGGTTACAATGATTCCTAAAACTTCCAATATTGGAAGAGCCAGAATTTACCTACATGAATGGGGTTGGAGAACACCTGAACACAAACACTGGGAAGCATTTTTGCATCTCAAGTGTACTACGTTTCAGCAGCAGTGATGTTCATGTTTCGCTGATGGCCTCTATGACCTTGAGAACAAAATAGAAGAAACTAGATTTAGTTTCTTACTCAAGAGGACCCTAAATTCAGTCTTCATTTTTCTCCAGCCTACTTTACCTTGCACTGTTAGATACAAGTATTGGTCAGAAAATGCAAAAATGTCACATTAGTGATAAAGCCTAAAAGAATTAAATGACTTAATGCGTTATGCCTCATGGGATATCAGCCACTTTTAATCAGTACGTGAAATATTTCTTCCCACTAGCTAACTAGTTTGGGAGGAAGGAAGCTGATTTAAATACAATTGCCCAAGTTCAGCCAGCCCAGCCTCAACTTCTGAGCAGTATTATCAACCCCTCCCATTCAGCGCTAGAAGAGATTGGCTAGATTGTCTACTTCCAAATCCTACATCYACCAAGCAGCCCCCCACTTTCTTTCCAGCAGACAAAGTCTGGACTGGGGAGTTTGCWTCCATCTTTTGGCTTATACCATAGCCAAAAGAGACAGTACAAGCACATACCACCTCCGGGCACCAAAAGTCCCTGTCTCTGTGCAACGTGGGACTGGAGCAGGAAGGGGCAGGCTTTTGCATGATTTCCAGACCGAATTTTCCCTGTGAGGGAGGGGGACGACAGTGCTGGCACAGAGTTGTCCTCTTGGAGCATTTTACCCTTTCGCAAAGCTCTCCCCAAGCTGTGCACGATCCAGCCCTCCAGGACAGCTCACATTTCTGACCAGATTGTGCACAAGGTTCCAGCAGCCGCCTGGAAAGTCACTCCAGCAATTAAGTGTTGGTAGATTTTTTTTTCCTTTTTTTTTTTTTTAAATAGGAGGGATATGGCCCACTGTGCGGGGTATTGCAGCCACCCTCCCTGTCAGGCCGTTTCACAGTAGTATTGTGGCGCCATGGAGAGGAGCTAATTGGATTTGTTGTCACCTCCCGAAGCTGCCAGGAGCTCACGTCTGCTCTGGTTACAGATGAAGACATCACGGTGACAGGCTTAGAGATGGCTCAGCTGGCATCCTAGGGCCACTAATAGAGCCATGTTGATTTAATGTCCGAGTGGAGAGGTGCAGACAAGCTGTTCAAGTTTTCTATTCCAAACAAAGCAGAGATCTGTTATCAGTTGTCTGCGGATCAGTAAATAAACTTCCATGTGGCTCTCACAGCACCTAACCATCGCTACAGAAGAATGACAAAGTATTTTAACATTGAGATGGTACTTTTAAATGAGAGCACTGTCTCTATGGTTTATATTGCCCTCAGGGAAATCAGTTAATTCCTTCATACATAAATTTTACTTAACTATGTAATTATGGATGAATCCTATTAGTCTTTAAATTGCTCACTAGTTAAAAGGTGTGTGTGTGTTTTCTACATCTCTTTTTTGTGGAATGTACAGATCATCTGCACTTATGAAGATTAAAAGCCTATTTGGGGATTTTTGTTTGTTTGTTTATTTTTTCTGCTTTTCTTTTAAGTGAAAGCATAGAATATATTCGAAGACTAGAGCATGATTTTTTTGCCTCTTCTGTATTGTACTATCTACTCAGAGCACAAAACTGGGCTTAGGCAGTGTTTCCTTTATCCTCAGAGCTCTCGACATCTCTGTCAGCACTCACCCTGGCCCCTGGCTGCGTTCACGTGGTATCACCCACCTCTCCCTTGTCCTCCATGTTAAGTGATCACTCATGCCAGAGTGACGAGCATGTGAAAGACAGATCAGACAAGACAGTGTCCTTTGATACCCGTTTTCACAGCTCTGAGCCATGGCTGAAGTACAGCTCTGAGTCACATTTTCGAGGTCTCAGCACCCAATGCCACATCACTCAGCACCTCCCACCTTAGTGCCAAAATGAGACCTTTTCCTTGATGACTCAAGGCAAGTGGAACACTTTGAATAATCTGATCACACCTAAATCTACAGGCATTTATGAAGCACGCCTGTGGTTAACATCTCTGGTACTACCACCRGTCCTGTTCTTTAGGAAACCCAAAATTCAGTCACATCCTGAACCTCTGAAAGGCAAGAGTACAGCCAGGAGAGCAAGGTGCTTCCACAGTGCCACCAAGGAAACACACTGAGGTTCTGCCAGCTGCCACCACCATCATCTCCAGCCAAGGAAAGCAGTGACTCACCGGTTTGTCTGATGCCTTTGGATCAGAGGATAATTCAGGCTGAGAGGGACATCAGGAGGGCTCTAGCCCAAGCCCATGCTCAAAGCAAGGTCAGCCTTGAGCCCAGACCAGGTTGCTCAGGGCTTTCTCCAATTGGGTCTTGAAAACTTCCAAGGTAGTGCTGTGTCTGTCCATCCCCAGGACTGAGGCAAGCCTGGTAGGAGAGCAGCCTAACCCCTGAAGAGCTCAGACAGGAGAGTCACAGGGATATGGCCTGGGTTGCACTAGCTGCGGGAGGGAGAGAGCTGCCCCTCTATCCCCCCAGGCTAAGCATTGCTCCCTTTTCTCTTATGTCATGCCCTGCACGCTTGGCAACCTGGGCAGCCCCATGGAGAAAGGGCGAAGGGAGGAAAGATGGCACCTAGGGAGGAAAGATGCTTCAGATACCAAAATGGCCTTTCTCCAGTCCGTCACTTTTGCCACATATACCCAAGGTCACACAGGGCCTGAACAGGCTGAGACCAGTATTTTGGAGTCTGGACGCAGGGCAACAGTATCCTCTCTGCTCTGTCAATACTCGGTATAAGCCAGAAGGAAAGCTGACGACCCCACCACACAATTAACAGGCAACAAACTTGTGAATAGAAACAAGTCAGGAGAGAAACAAATACCCTTCCATTAATAGTTGACTACAGCATTTCTCATCCATAGACTAAYGGATTTTGTAGATGACACGGTTGTTATCCCCGTTCTCCAGGCACAGTAGAAATGTGTTGTGACTTGCTCCAAGTCCTTCATCAGCCCAGCAGAAAAGTCAGGAGCCCAGGTATTGGAGTGCCGGCCTTGTGCCCAAACCACTGAAATTCTTCCTCCTCAAACAGTTATTTCCTGACTGTCTTTGTCTGAAGAGTGGGCAAGGCCTCTGTGCTCCACACAGCACCGCAAAAAAGCCTCAAACAGGCAAATAAAGCCAGAAAAACTGGACAGACTGAACATGCCCTCTCTTCTCCCCCTCTGAGGGCTCTGCTGGGCCTCTGTTGTGCCTGGGGCAGCTGACCTTAATGGGAGGCACAACTGCCAGTCCTTCCTCACTCATCACTTTCAACAGAAGTCGTGCCCAGCCATGCATGGCCATCCAGAGGGACATCAAGGTGTTTCTCAGCTAGCAAGGCTCTGTGTCAACATTGACTGGTCCCACTGCCCAGCAGCACAGCAGGGGTATAGTGCCTGCGATGAGGCACCACTAAGGAGGACATCCCAGTCCCTGCCCAAGTGCTGGCTGCAATGAGTGGGGACCACATTCCCATAGGCAAGGAGTGCCCACGTACCCTCAACGATGAAAATGCAGCTGTTTAATCTGGTGCTGCTTGGGCCACACTCCACAGACCCCATGTGGATTGCAGAGCCAGCGGGTGGTGGAGGGACTGGAGCAGCTCTGAGAAGCAAACACTGGAGAGCTAAATGGTCACCAGAGGAGGGCGAGCACGTCCTGGCAGCGAGCATCTGCCTCTTTGAGGAGACAGCTGGGCAATTACTTCTCTGATAGACATGTGGAGATAATGGAGGAAGAGGACCACTGGAAGGCCATTCTGAAAATTTACAGCTGACCTTAAAACATGGTTGTCCCCTGCATGTTGTCCTCTGAGGTGTGGATGGAACTTCCACATAGTACAGTGAAAACAAAGAAAGCCTTTGACAAACTGCCCGCGAGTCCAAGCCAGAAGTCATTTTGAGAATGGTCCAAGGGCACGAGCAACAGTGGATTTTGGTCGTTTCCAAAACTCAGCTGTTGTCCCTTTCTCGGGAATGCAGAYCAGGATTTTCTGTGGTATTGCACAGAGGGACACTAAACGGTTGGGCAATGAGGACAGGACAAGCTTAGACTGAATCCTCCTCACCCAGTGGTGCAACTGCTGTCTGAAAGCCTGTGGAAAGTCACCCCCTCCTGCAAGCTGACCTCTCACACCTCACACCTTTATCAAGTGACATTATGGGCATCTTTTTCTTGCCAGACAATAGATTTTCATCTTTAACACATCTTCATTTTTCTGGCACAGCAGGAACTGTGCTTGGAGGAATGGTCCAAAAAAGGGACATCACTTCTCAACCATTTTTTTCTAAAGGGAAACCTCCTATCTGGTTACCATTGTCAGTAATCTCTATTGACAGTTACAGTCTGGAGAACTTGGACAGATTTTCCCTCTCTGCTCTCTAGGCTCCAGTTCTAGCTCCTTTTGATAATCTTCCCCAAATCTGTTAGGACAAACGATCCCAGCTTCTTCTACATTCTCTTATATTAAATGAGCTAATTTGTGTGTTGTAGAGTCACTGAGTAGATTAAACAAAGCCACCCGGCTGAAGATACGGTGCAGTACTCCAGATTTTTCAGGCTAACCATTTCTTCTGAAAAATAATTCAAAAGGATTTGGACTGAGATCTGGATTAACTAAATTAAGATAACTCTGGCTCCCAAGGGCTGGCTGGGACATTTCCTTTTCTCTTCAGGTATAAGAAAAAGAGAGTGTTAGAAAATGTAAGAAAATTATGACTCTAGATATAGTACACAGAGGGAAGGGCAACAGATAGGGCAGGTAAAACGACTATTTTAGCTTCTACCTGCTGGTCTCTACACTAGCTTTAGACTTAGCTGAGAGAACAGTTAGCAGCATAAACCTTGACTAAGAGGGCAATACGCTCCACAATGCTAAGTAAGTAGCAGACTTCAAATTCCCCCATTTCTTATGGCCAGGAGCAGTGTGAAGAAAACACAAGCAATCTCCGGAGCAGCAGGTCTCCTATCACACCTGTGTGCTAGCTGCAACCACCTTTTCCAGGGCTGCAGTACACATTCCATCCCTGTTTGCTGTAGCTTTTTCCTGGGGCTGACCCCATACTTCCAGTGTCAGCTTACTAATTCATCTGGCTGTGTCCAACCAGTCTCTGCCTTGGCCAAATGACCAGCACAGTCCCTTACTACAGAGCACACTTTGCTCTCCTTTTGCCTGTGTCCACAGAGCCCTACAAATCTTAACAGGGAGGAATTAATATGTAGACACAGATGTATGTGTCGTATGTGTGTCGGCACAGACCGCCCTGGCTGTGTCTGGAATTTGGTTTAAAGTCAGGTAACCAGAAGCCAGCTTCATCAGTGAGAAGGCAGGACACGAGGAACAGTATCTGAATGAACAAAATTATCTAGTATCATTCTTTGTGCTACCGGACAGCACTTCTAGATAATGCTAAAGAAGTTGAACCCAGCTCATTTTCAGATTCCCACCTTTCATTCCATTAATACAGTAGTGAAACAAAAGACCATGTGGCCTTCTTTCTCAGCTATGCTGAATATTTCATGTTTTTCTAGCAGAATTTGTTTTAAAGTAATTAGGTTTGATTTTATTTTCACTGATGGCTGGTTCCAGAGCTCTGCTGCATAATGCTGCACTCCTGGCTCTCCCTCTCACCTGGGGCTTTATTGCTCAGGGTGTCCCAGCCCGGATTTCTCTTTCCTACTACCACAAAGGGCAGGCATCCTTCACCAAGACTAGGACAATTCTAAAGAGACGCCACTTCTTTTCTACACAGGTATTTCAAACAAGTGGGTTAAGATTTAATCACAGCAATAGCCACGTATATTTTATGTATTTACTCCTGCAAGTTTACTCTAGAGCCAGAAGCAACAAAGAAACTGCTTCTCATCAATAAAAATGAGTTCACTTTCACCTCCCTCAAATGTTTTTTTCTCAGATTTAGCAATTAATCCAGTGTTCACTTGGACAAGGTCTCAGTGGATCCAGTAGCCACTGGCTCATCGCTATCAAGCTGCCTCTCCAGAGAAGTCATACCTATCTGCAAATAGACATAAATGTAGTAACCAAAAGCTTGCTATAGCAGTCAGCATTCACAGTGTGCAAGAAGCAGACTAGGGCAGCTAATCAAAGTACATCACTAAGCATAAGTGATCATTTCCAAAAGTCTTGAATGACAACAACTTGTAATATGAGAATCATGGGTAAGGAATCCAAGCAGAGTCTAAAAGTGGGGKCAGAACGCAGCCCCGTTAAGTTGCCCAAGTGTAGGTTGGTGGGTTTTTTTACAATAACAGATGACATAAAAATTTCACCTTTAGCCAAGGATCCCAAAACATGTTTAGTAAACTGGTGTTTAATTTTAAATCACTGAAATGAAGTCATTAATGCCATTGAAGATCTGCAATGTTCAAACAAAGTAAATGAACATGATATAGCAACATATCACATAAGGAATACTACATGCAGTTAGGAAAACATCACAGAGTTCTAGCTATGCTGAATAATATTACCTAAATTGGTGSCTAGTAGGAGGACACAGCAAATGCCCCCATTCTTACAAGTAATACCATAAGATGTCAGCGCTAACAACATTGGCTGTGCCTCACACAGAAGGCAGCCGCAGAGTCCTTTCAGTGATGGGGGAGAATCAGCAGCTTCTGGATGGGAAGAATGCCCTTGTTAGGCACCAAAATCAGTGTGTTTTCACCCTGGGAGCCTCCTCCTGCCTGGCTACAGGGATGTGACCAGGTCACAGCCTGAGGCAGTGTCATGGCAGCAGCCAATTCCAGCTCAGATTTCCTGTGCTACAAACGCTGTACCCTGCCATTGCTGATTGTAATCTTTATATCATGGAGGAAATATGCATACATTCTTCATATTTGGAGGCATTCATTCTAAAATGAGTCATCAAATAGCTTATGGGCGAAATGAAAATATTCAGAGCCAGCAACCCGGAAAGTGTAAAAGAAATCCCTTTCTACTCCTGCTGTTATTTATTTTTAGAAACCACTTTTGACCAAAGTTCATTTATGATATTTCTTAGTCAGGACCTCTGTGCCAGCATTCGCACTCTCGCCTCCCAGACAGAAGGTCCTAGATTCAACTTGCATCAGACGTCGGCTCACACCCAGCACTGACACTGCACTGCAATGAAATATTAGAGAAGTGCTGTACTCACCTTCACAGGGACAACCTGAGGCACACTAAACCTCCTCCAAACATCAGAAATATTGACTTTTTCTCTGCAAAAAAGGACGCCTAACTCCAAGTCTTGCTGCTCTGAGGGCACCTCAATAACTTTGGGTAGGGGGAACACAGCAAGGCACTCTGTGGCTAGGAGAGATCCAGGTATAGCAGCTCCAGCTAAGTTAATTTTTTTCATTCCTCACTGCTAACTTAGTGGAAGAGAACAAAGCTGGGAAAAAGCAAGGATAAGCCTGGCTTTCCCTCCCTTCTGACCAGCTGCTTACATAGGGACCAGTGCTTGAAGCCCGGCTGGTTCCCTTCCCTTGAAGCCCAGCTCCGGGTGAGGCCGAGCAGCACCTGGGGCCTTCTGTCTCTCAAGCTTCATGGTGGCCAGCACAGACCCGCCCTGGGCCCTGGTGCTTCCCGCCCAGCCTGCGCGCTGCCGAGAGTAGCAGGACAGGTACTCACATGCCTTTGGCTGCACCAAGGACACGGATGTGCCTGCACAGACCTCAGCACACCTCCTCCCCTCCCCATTTTGGTGAAGCTTGCAGAGACTTGAAGGATATCACAATTAAACTTTGTTTCCCAGTCAGAAAGGTGAATTTCAGCTCTGCCTCACAGCCTCTCCCCCTGCACCCGATTAACCTGCACGTCCAGAACGGGTAACTAACATCCCTTAACTTGAGCAGAGTTGAGTTCATAGGGAGGCCCTAGGGAACTGCTCAAATTGGTCCTGGCCAGTCTGAGAGCCTGTTCTTGACGTGCAGGCTTTAATTCTAAATCCTTTTACCTGATAYGTGCCTTAAGTCTCCACTTAAATGTGACTATGACAGTGTTATTTCAGTAATGTCAGTGTCCTGAGCCTTCTGGTAGTTATTTTGCAGAAAGTGCTCTCTTATACTTTTACAAATATATATGTGTGTATATAGATATAAAATACATCCACTTTGTCCCGGTGTTACGCAGAGAGACTTTTGAAATGCAGCTCTAATGACATGGCTTTGCAGGGCACAAAAAATCAGACCCTGACTTTATATGCTAACATTTGTACCTGTAACTACAGCCACTTAGAAGTAACAAACCACCCACCCAGTACCATACTGTTTTTTCATGTCAGTAAAGACTCCCATAACCTCATTTACCTCAACTTTTCTTTTACTACCTCTCTCAACCCTCCTTAGTATCCACATGTGACCTTGTATCATGCTATTTGGATGCACCCACTTCCCCTCTGTAATGCTGCAGTGTCTAGAGCAATCGCTAGAAACTTTTAAGTTGTCRTGCAAACAAAAAGTAGTCCATTGCAAAAGGCTTCCTTGTGCCTTTACTCTTCAGTGTGTTTCCCTTAGCTCAGGGAAGTGAGTTTGCTTTCAGTAGTACATACGTTCCTGGCAAAGCCCTGTTTTCTGTGCTTTGCTGAACTCCTGAACACAGATGTCCCATTTGTGTTTCATTAGTACATCAGCCTCTCTGAGGCTTTCGACCTCTGCACTAGGCAATAATTACCTGGCGCAGACCCGTTCCCTCGCCAGCTGGCCTGGGAGCTGCTCTGCTCAGACCAGGGCCCTCTCTGCTGTCAGCCCTTTCCAGTCAACTGGACAGCTCAATCAGCAGAAAATATCAAATATGGTTGCTGTTTAAGCTCAGCCAGCATTATTTCTGCTTGATCTGACAACRCATTTCCAAAGAAAGTTTATGCTTCCCAAGGTTGAGACATGAGACAGAAGAGTTAAGATGTCTGACAGGGTTTGTTGAGTTTAGAAGCTCTTTTGCAAGCAGTTAGAGCTGATCATGTTCTTCCCTTACTGCAAGCAGTGTTGTAGACACCTTCCTCTCTCAGGCCCAATGACTATTTAATTATTTGTACAAAGTGGAACAGCTCCGAGGAGAGTGAGAGAGGGCGGACGAGACCGACTATAGTCCTGAGCTGAGGGCGCTTGCCTGGGATGTAAACAGGCAGTTTGCCCCTGATTGTTCCAAATTTGTGTCCCCTCCCACATGTGAGGTGGTGGGAACAATTTCGCTTTTACAGATTTCAAGAGAGATGCAGCTTTGCCTCAACGTAGAAATTAAAATCTTGGAGTTGCTCCCGAGCAATCCTTGCCTGCTGCTCCAGAAACCGCACACCGCAGCAAAGGGAAACCCTGTGCCCAAACCAGAGCACCTCTGGCCTCCCTGCCACACTTACAGCATGGCAGCCCTCGCTTTAGGTGTTCTGCTATCCGTACCAAGGGAACTTGTAGAAGTTAAGGTTGAGGATCATTTTTTATGCAACGGTCATCATGTTTCTCAAACAGGATGGTGTAGATTAAATACAGACAGGAACAGATGAAAAAATGGATGAGGTGACACAGGGTCCCAGGCAAATCTACATTCACAAGATATCATTTCAGCACKTTTTAGAGAATATAAGACTGAGCCAGTTTTTTACCTAGAAAAGAGTACACCCATCCAAACCATGAGCAACCAGTTTTTCCAGGAGAATGCTGTGAGAAACAGTGTCAAAGGCTTTACTAAAGTCTAGGTAGACCACATCCACAGCCTTCCCCTCATCCACTAAGCTGGTCACCTTGTCATGATGATCCAATARGAGAGAGGTATCAGAGACCAGTTGGTTATGTGACTTCCTGCAGACCTTCTGCTGAGGATACTGTTTTCAGTAGGTAATGCAACAGACTTTAAAGGAGATTTTACTTCAGGTAAAGGAGCAGGGACTATCACTTTGCTCAGAGTCCTCTGTGGACTCTGATTTTTAATATTAAAAAAAGATGGGAACATTCTGAAACAAAAGGTGAATCCTTTATTTACAGGAACATATGGTCATTATGTGTCTATTCTCAAAAGCAGAAAGGTAGAAGTAAGGCAGAGGAACCAGAAGGTAGAGTGAGTGATGGATAACATGATCTAGTGGGCCTAATTGAAAAATGGTAGGGTGAGATTTATAATTGAAATACTGATATTGATGAGTTCAATCTATACAGGATAAGAACAACAATAATATTTAGCAATGATGCAGCACTTTTCATCTTTGGAGCTCATTACCTAATTAATCTTCACAACACCCCTGAGAGGTAGGTAAGTATTATTATTATTATTAGCCCATAAGAAAGATAAATCCAGAATAGAAGCAGAGGAAGGTGGAATTAAGAGCCAGAAGTGACTTTCTAATAGGGAGGAGGGTGGAAAATAACTCCCTTGTTCAGTCACAGCAAGGGGCAATTCCTTTACCAGAAGAAGATGGCCTGGCACAGGAAATATTCATATAGGAGACCCATCCTTTCTTCCACACCAGAGTAAAAGGCACAAAAGATAAGGCAGGAACTCAACCAGCAGAGAGCAGAGTAAAACTTATAAAGGAAAATAAGGTGAGTCAAAAAGCAGCAGAATGAGTTAATGCGAGCCAAGAATGGCAAAGGGCAAGATGCTGCTGAAACTTTTAAATCCAATGCCAAAGCAGTGCTTTTTCGTACTAGTGAACTGAACTATTGGACTAGCTTTCAATAGGAAAAAACATAATAAAGACTGTGTTTGTAGACAGTGAAGAATTAGCAAAGGCCTTGTTGATAAAGCTAGGATAAAACACAGGAACTTGGCTATGCTGAATGGTAGGCTGGCAGCAGGCTCAGATCACAGAAATCCCACATTAAAATGAGATAATTCTTGACATTTAATTCGCTTATTCTCTCCTCTTATGTGCGAGAGAAAACAGAAATATTGAAGGGAAAAATAGGAAGCAGGCGTAACAGTAATATTCCAAAGAAGGTAGGAGCTGATGTGGGCAAGATTGGGAGAAAGAGCCGTAGATCAAACTATTTGAGAGTTGTCTCGGTTTTTGTGTCTTGCACTGAGATGTTCTGGATCTTGTATTTTAGAAGTCAGAGCATGCACAGATTCAGTTGGAGATAATACAACTGTGCAGTTCATATAAATTTTGCCGGAGATTTGTCTAATTTTGGCAGTAAAAAAAAAAAAAACCCACAAAATTGTTTGGCCAATTTGAACAGGTTGCCCATGTTATTCTCTGCATTTCCCTGTCAGTAAGCTGGAGATAGTTCCAGGTTTAACATGAA
The DNA here is from genome assembly GCA_030449065.1 of Oceanodroma leucorhoa. Lineage (NCBI taxonomy): Eukaryota > Metazoa > Chordata > Aves > Procellariiformes > Oceanodroma > Oceanodroma leucorhoa. The sequence continues at coordinate 6,683,947 of JASVER010000027.1, read as the reverse complement.
ATTTAACTTATGTGAAATACTTTATGTGTAACTACAATGTTACTGTATGCCTGGAAATTACCAGTAACATTTTTTTTAAAACATAGAGTTTCTCAAACTTACAAATGAGTATTTGCTCAGGCCAGGATCTCTATTAAGAATAACAAACCAGAGGGCTCAGAGATTAAAAGATGACCGTAAAGATAAGAACAAATCTAAAGAGATAATAACTGCTCTCTACAAAGCTTGGCAGTGTTTAGTCTGTAAATCAAAATAAACTAYGTCATTCCTGAAGTTTTTCTACCAAAGCAGGAAACAAGGCTGGCCATGGTGAGGAAGGCCAGTGGCACAATTAACTATGGAGAGAGTTAGAGGAGGAGCAACCTGGGAGGCTGCAGGTTCTCCTTTACATAGACGTCAGGACTTGACTTTTTCACATCCTTTTGATGCACGTTTCCCATTTTAAACCCAGATAAAGCCTTATATTTGCTTGTTTGAGAATGTGGTTAAAAAAAAAAAATTTTTTTTTTCACTTTTTTTTTCCCCAGAGAAAATCTTCTGCATATTTAATTGACATGCAAAAATTATTTCTTGCCACCCTTCTTCCTGCACACAGGTCTGGCCTAAGAATTTGGGAGAAAGCAAACCTTTCCCTGGGACACATCCCAAAGCAAAAGGCCTATTTTAGAGCAAAGGCACATATGGCTTTCCAGCAGTCTGCTGGTAAAGGGAAGCCCAGCAATTTTTTCTTTTAGATCTTAGAATTTAGCTCTTGCACTCCTTTAGCTTTTCCTAATTTTTGGAAGGAAAAAGAGAGAAATACTGTTTTGTTTTTAAATGGCAGGTGAGGAACTTTCTTCCCTGCATCCCTGCACATGAGAAGAACCACAGCTAGGGCCTACAATTAGAGGCTTGCATGAAACCTGGAGTTTTTTGCACCTTAGACATGCCACCAAGATGCACACAGTGTTTTCTCCAATCCACGTATTTTCATGGCTGTATCAGAGATGCTACAAACTTTGACACATGCCTTATGCAGCGATACTACAACTTCACACTGAGTCTGGGCATCCAGGGTGAGAAGCAGCACTCCTGCCCTAGAAATTGTGCTGTTTTAAAGGTTCATGAAGCACTCACCGCTGGCTGCTTCCCCTGGGGTGGGTCATAGCTCTGCCCTTGTTTCTTTGAAAAAAGAAAAAAGTTTAAAAGGACTTTTGTATTGTTCCTTGTAAGAGCTGAACTGAGGAAATAAATCAGTCGCGAGGAGCACCTCGGCACCCTCACTGCCGGGCTGATCCCAGGAGCGTGCACAGTTGCCTCTTCCGTCGCTTGCTGTACCATGACACCTGCATAGCATCTGGAATGGGTTACTGATACAGAAAGTAGCCATACTGTAGTAGCACATGCAGAATATTTGATTTCCACAATGCATACTTTTAAAGGGGGGAAAAAAGGCCAAATACACTATCCTATGTCCATTAGGTATGGCCTTCAATGGGGCATGGTTTGTTCATTCCTGCACCGAGGACAGGAAAGAAATCTTTCTGCCTTATTCCAGAATTTCCACGCTTCTTACTCATTATGAGAAAGACTTTTGATTTAATAAGCTGTTTTCCCTCTGCAAAAGAAGTCACTTTCTCCTAATGGAGGAGGAGTGGGGGGAGGCATTTTCTGTGCTTTTTATTGAGTGAGCCACATGTAGGAAGATCTGAATAATCTTTGGAGAAAAAAAAAAACAGGACATGAATTTCAGAACATGTGCTTTTGTGTTATTCAATAAGACTGATAGGGAAGCATAAGGTTGAAGTTCAAGGCAAGTATGGAAGCGTAATTTCTCTCTGCACAAATAAAATGAGTCTCAGCTCTACAGGATTAAATTAATTAAAGATGGATCTTGTGCTTGATGCTGGTTTGATAGAACTAGAGTTTGTAGTGGTTGTATCATGAACATAAGTGGATATCTCTAGTGGCTAGCTAGTATTTTCTTTATACTCTTGAGTGTTTACTATAGCACACAAATGCTAACCGGTTTTATCACACAGTCATTATCATATCTTCTTCCCTTTCTCTCTACTATTCAGGTGTTGCTGCAACAAAATGATTTCATATCAATTAGGAATTCCATTTCCTTCAAGGGGCTACTGAAGGAACAGCCACCTGTAATGCATGCTGTTAAACTTCAGCTGCTCTGTATCTTCACAACAAGAAGATAGGGTTTTTTTAAACTCCATGTCCAAAATCACAAGCGTTACCTAGGTATCTTTTCCTATTTAACAAAAATAAAGAAAAAAAGAAATATACACTGTACATGGCTGTGTCTCTGGAAAATTTAGTTCTTATGACACACAATATATGTTGCAAGAAAAATCTTCTAAAGGTGACTTTAAAGATAAAAAGAAAAGTTGAAAATATATCAGATTTTTCATTGAGCATAAAAGTCAAACAATAGCAGACAAGTAATACGAAGTTTCTGTCTTGCTGTTGAAAGCAAAGGCATTTCATTAAGCACACTCTAAAGATGACAGCTTCTTATTTAAGGGACAGTGATAAGAAAATCAAAACAAACAACTTTCAACTTTTTTTCCAGGGGGGAGCTCTAGTTTCTGTGTAATTTTATGGAAGAAAAGATTTTTTTTTCCCTCACATACATGAAATAATCCATTTGAGAACAAGAGTTCCAGTTGTACCTTCACACCAGTTCCTAAGTAACATTAAGGGGATCTGGCATTTGGAAGGTTAATTTTCTTATCAAAACTATACAAAATCCTAATTTTGCAGAGTAGCAATTTGGAAAAAAAATCAGCAATGGGAAAATGTTGGTTATGCAGCACTAGACATTCAGTACTCAGGGGATCAATTATAAAAACACTCATTCAGCTATTTCTATTCAAATGAACACCTGAAGAGGAGGTCTCAATGGTTTTAAAAGTGTGTGGATATTACTGGATAAATGTTAGTCCAATAAAAGAGATCATCATCTGCTATTTGTGTGCATTTAAGTTGACACTAAAAAGATCTTTGTGGAATATTGCTGCTTCTTTTTCTTTCTGTGTGTGTGCATCTTTTATCTCATATTCCCTTAACACTTTGTGAACTGAAGAAAATAGACCAAATGAGCTGTTCTTTAAGATTAAAGGGGCAGCATTTAGTTGAACACACCTGAATGTGGAAGGAGTCTATTTTCCTCACACTTATGAATATGTAATGATGTGCTTGGAGGCACAGTCACGAACCCCTAATAAGAATTCACGAGTCTGTGTTTGAAAACAGACATTTGCATTTGCCCTCCGGTCACAGTACATGGGTCATTCTTATTCAAAAATTTATTTGCTTTATTTTTCTATTCCCCCTCCCTTTCCTTCCCACCTCAAAATATTTTCTCATTTCTAGGTTTTGTTTTGAGAAAAATTAAAAAGGGAGGGCTAAATCCCTCCAGAACATTCAGGATTCAATTAGAGTGAGCTTATTCAGGAATACATACATTTATTTGTGCAAGTGAAAAATGCCATTGTCTGATTTGAGGAAAGAGTATTTTTCAATCTCAGGACCAGATTTGCTTAACCAAAAGCATTTGGCAGGATTTGAGAAGAAACAAAAAAAATCCTACATAGGTGCRTAACACAACATTTTAAAAAGTGAGAACTGGGAATAAAGTAATAGAAATAAAGCAGTCTAGGTTAGGGATATACTTAATAAAATTGCATAAATACTTAGGAAACACTACCGCTAAGAAAAAAACAACAAAGCATCATAAACATTAGTATAGTGAGCTAATCAGTGTCATACACCAGGCTACCAGCTTTGAAGGCACGGTATCCAGGTGGGGAAGAACAGGCTGTGGAGATTGGTACTTACTGAGAACATTGCATTTCTCTTTAAATTTCTTGTATAAAAAGCTGCTGGGGAGCTACTCCAAAATACACTCAGAATCATATTTTTTTGTTCACTTTCTAAACAGTATGTTGCAGTTTCAAATTAGGCACAGGAGAAGATTTTGCTAAGATTTTTTAAATCCCCTTTTTTCAGTTCTTTCTCATTCCCTCTTTTTTTCTTCAAAACAGAGAAAAGGAAAAAAAAAAGAAAGAGAAAAGAAAAAAGTGAAAGAGAGAGAGAAAAAAAACTTGCAGCGCTTTACTCATCATCTGAATAACAACCATGGAAGAATCAGGCCTGTTTGCCTGAAAAAAGGCCAGAGACTATTTAAAACAAACAAACAAAAAACCACAAATAAACCCAAGCAAATTCATTTGCAGAGAATGGAATTACTGAGCTATTGCAAATCACCATAAACAATTTCAGATGCTCACTATCAAATCCTCATGTTAATGCTTATACATTCTACAGCTGTATTAAAGATTTCATCATCACTTTGCTAAGGGTCAGTGGAAGTTAAATAACCATCCCAAAGCATGGGAGGATTTCAAAACATTCAGACTAAAAGTTGTAAGTCTAATTTGTAGAGATGTTTGAGCTTATTGTAAAGATGCTGAGATAGTTCTTGGTGGGGCATATATGTGCACAGATATACACCTAAAGTATAGGTACCCCTCAGTACATACACAAGCACACATGCACACACAGACACACTCACACAGAGCTTGAATTGATTACAGTTTACTACACGTTTCCTAGATTTTACATTACTATCACAAGCGTGACTTTGGTAGGAAAAAAGAGCCTATTGTGACCGCAGTAGTCAAAGAGCAAACCATTATTTTAGATCTAACAGTGACACCTGCAGTTGAGCCCCACACACTTAACATGCAAACATCTCATTTRGAAAAATATATACATCTTTTTGAATCATACATATCTCCAGCTTAATTATCCTCATGTACCTCAAATTTGCCTCTCCCATTGGCAGCACAATCAGCTTCCACACCAGCATGAATCAGCTTTTCCTCTTATAAAGCAAACAGCCTGCCATAAAGTATATAAATAGCCCAGAAAAGCTTCCTTGAGCTGCTTGGTGGGAGTAGAGCTGCCCATGCATATACATACATACAGATCTCTCCTCCACAAGCAGGCATTTCAGAAGAACCACCTGCATGTCTGAAAGGCTCATCTCCACGTTTCAAAGATTTAATCACTTTTCTGTTAATTGCAATATAAAGCGTTGCATTCTGTATGAATAAGGACTAGATAACCCGATGATTTTGATGAATCCCCTTCGTTTTCACTGCTCCCTCCTTGTTTTTGGTTACCAGCTGGTGAGCGTCAGTAATGTGGTCACTCTGTTCCCCTTCTCTCTCAGGCGGTCCGGGAGTTTTCACGGTTTCCCCATTATTTAAAGCACTTAGGTTTTTTGGGTTTGGGTTGCTTTGTTGGTTTTTTTAAAGAAAAAGGATGTTGTGTTTTGTTTACTGCTTTGAAGGCTACTTTTAGAGGCCTGACTCTCCAGTTAGTTAAAACAAATAATATATGAAAGTTCAGATTTATTTTTTCCCTTTCACTGTTCTCACAACTTACAGTTTATTCAGCTTCTTCCCATATACTAGAAAACAAGCTCTTCTCTCTCTCTTAAAAGCAGAAACTGCAACTAAAAGGTAAAATCTTACTTTGCTGTAAGATGATTTTTTTTAATCACCAGTTCTTTTGACCCACTTCCACTACAACAGTTTCTAACCAAGATCAGTACTTGTATTTCACCCAAGCACAGTATGAGTCTGGATTTAATTTACAGCTCTTGGAGCTACTTCCTTCATCATGTAAGCATCTAGAACCTTGTGTATAAACGTGTTCACATGAACAAAAAGACTTCTTTATAACTTTTGTCAATATTCTGCTGATTGCTAGTTCAGTAGCAGATGTGCTATGCTTAATGGTGCATATACAAGAAGCATTCCCTAATCCCTAAATGAACTTCTTATCTCTAAATATATACAGGATAAGCTATCTAAACTCAATTTAGCAACTATGCTATTAAATCTACCAGAACCAAACAGTGAAAGAATATTGTTAAAGCCAAGCACCTGTTAGCAAAAAACCAAGGAATCCTACTAAACCAAACCACTGCTAACCATAGATCAAAATAAATCAGATATAGTTCCACACAGATTAATTTCTATTATCAGTGCATCTCGAACCCCCACGTCTTCGTTTCACAAGTGCATACACCCAGTTTTAAACTCCTCTGGTTTTGTTAGCGCCACACTCTGTCAGTCACAATTCGCTGCAGAGAAATGAGTTGTCATCAGATCAGACTTTTTAACTGCATATGAATGCAGATGGACCCATTACGGGATTTAAAAGAAGTGCACAAAAAAAAAGAAGGTAGTGTCATCTGCTGGTTGGATTACAGAACCTGGAAGCATAGCTGTGGTGCAGAGGCTCCTGCTGCATCACTAATTCCCTCTGTGACCCTGGTACGCAGTTCGATACAGCACCTGAATATCTACATTTATGAAATGAGAGCATTTTCACCTTCATTCACAGCCAGACTCTCGGGCCTGGCCCATCAGCTCCTCAGCAATGACCCCTCCTGTCCCCGGACCGCGCGGAGGAGAAGGTAGGGGATGCTCGGGGGCAAAGGGGAAGAACGCCTGGGGGACCGGAGCAACCCTTCAGGTGAATCCTTGGAGCCACATGCAAGTTACTGCAGTCCTGAACCTGCAGCTCCCACCGCAGGGGCTGGGCAGCGGAGACCCAAATTTGCTACATAAATGACTTCTTCCAGCTTAATTTGTGGGTTTAATCTATGGGCAAACTCRCCCAGCCTAACAGGCCAAGGGAGAAAAATTCCTTCCCTGTATTCCTCCTTTCACTTCCTTTTATTTGCATTGGAGCAGGGTATCACAGGACCACAGCAATAAGAAGCCAGTTTCTTTTTTCTTTGGAAAAAATACTGAAACTTGGTGCAAGGAAAAGCTTGTAACATCTCACAACCTCACATCACCTCTAACTACTGGAAAATAAGCATTGCCATCACTGCAGCCACCAAATGCATCTTGCCTTTGACAATTACCTGACCCAAAAAAATGGACACATCTTTTTCATTTGCCCACAAGTGTTTCTTAAAATAGTTGACTATCTGCAAAGACGGTAAAAGCGAGTAAGTATACAGRGATCAAGAAGGTGCAAGTTACACCCAGGCCCACAAAACAGATGACTCCTGATGTTATCTGCCTGGTGGATGTCACCTGCTATGGTGGATAACTCCACCATAGTCCAGAGAGTTCTCTTCTACTTTCCCTGTACTCTCTTGCCCCTCTTATTTCTCCTCCCCYCAGCATGAAGAAGATAACCCAGTACCAGTTGTATACCATGGACCCTAAAGATCCACTTTTTTCAACCTCCAAGATTGAGGAATAGCATTAAAGAAGTCTAAAGTATAACAAAATCCCAAGCAAAATTGTTGACGGCCTTCTCAGAAACAGTTGCATGTGGAAGAATAGAATCACAGCTCAACACAAGAGGAGGGCTCCAGTTTGGGACCAGAGAAGAGGATGGAAAGTTGCCGCAGAGGTGCATTTTTAAGATGCATTTTGTGGCATCTGCCTATGTTTTCCTCAGCTTGTGCTCATGTTATTGTCTTATTACCTTGGGAAAAGTGTTACAAAATCACCACATTTAAAAAAAAAAAAGAAAGAAAAAACCCAAGGAAAAATATAATTTTAAAAGAAAAGGCTATGCATATGCAAAGTTGATTCAAATGCTTTCAGATTGCACCATAGAAAAGCTGTGGCCTAGTTTTTGAAATACATATTTCACTTTATTTTGCACACAGCTGGGTTTATATTGGCACTCACACTAATATGCAAAATGCAGTATCTTGTATTCATGAATGACTCTTTATAAAATGCCAGGAGGGCACCTGCTTTCTTTTCTTTAAGTCTATATCGTGACAAAGAAGCAGCCTGTATTAATGGCCAACTTCCAGCTCTGACCACAGCCTGGAGGGATTTATGCCAGCTGTACACAGGTTTGGAAGTAAACAACATGCCCCGGTCAAAAGGAGTTTCTTACACTCCACAGAAAGAGACTGCTAATGAGATGCAACGTACTGAAGGAGGGAGTGCACATCAACACTGTGTACGGAGTGTATACAAAGCATACATGCACTCAGATGCGTTGCACGCGTCCTGGTCCTATCCAGTATATAAGTCCAGTACATTATATACATCATCCAGTCCTCATAGCATTGCTGTAGACACACTATCCAAACTTTCTCCCATTCCTGGTGGTTCTCAGGGCTCAGGCTCAGTGGCTGCCAGGGCACTAGACAAACGAAATAAAGGTACCCTGGCCAGTTGTACATGGTGGGATTTTTTTTTTTTTTTTTTTTTTTTAAAAAAAAAAAAAAGGATGCATCTCAGTGTATTAGAAGGCAGGCTATTGAAACGACTCCTCATCTTAAGAAGCTGCTTTGTCTACCATCCAAATCTGACAGGATCTGTGTGCGTTGAACTTCAGGTCATGATGCAAAACTCATCTTTCAGGATTTTCCCCCAAAAATCAGAACAGCATACATGAGACAGCTTGATAGAGAAAGATTTTTCATTAACGTAGAGTTGATTAAATGTGTACTTAAGAAAAAAATGTTTCTAAATGAGATATGGACAAACATTAGATGTATTTCATAGACATTTGTGCAGATACTTAGAAATTCAGATAGGAATTTTTAAAATTAGGCTGATCTATACTCATTATGTGGGCATGTTAAAAAAAATTAGCAATTCAGCTCTAGCCTATGAACTGGAGTTGATCAAAAATGTATTACAATCTTCCTATGTTAAATTTATTCAACTTTTCTATACTCTGCAAGATTGTTCCTGCAATGTGCTTTCTGGTTCTGATTTGGATTAACTCTTTTTCCTGACTAAACAAGGGCACCACAATCATCTCGGTGTGCACTTCTGAGGTAAGCAAGGTACTGTAAGGTCAAATCAGCCTGACTTTGATCAGGATGTTATTGAGCTGATAGCCTTCCATCATTACTGCACTGCATTCCATGTACCATTTGATTGCCAGACTAGAAATGGCTGTATTTCACTGGGTATCAACCTACATATTTTGCCAAATGTAAAAAGAAACTGAAAAGTAATGGACATGATATAGATATAATAGAACAAGCATGTGTACAATATTACATCAAATCCCCTAAACAAACCTTTGAGAAAATTGAAATATATGAAGACAGAATGTATTTGTGATCAGTTCTTCAAAAAAGTAATAATCTTCCTTCCATTTCCTAACTCCAGACTTAAGCTATGTCCTTATTTCTGCATCAGGAATAGGCAGAACCAAAAAGCACGAGAATCATCAACTGGAAAACAAAACAGTTGTTAAACTGAGCTGTGTTTACACACTTACCCTTGTCTCCCAACTCCCTGCAGTAGCCTACAAAATGCTTTGCCACTTCCATCAAGTATCAGAAGAATTAGAGGTGTTTATTCCTGGACCAGTATACTGCGTATAAAGTATAAGTCTTCCTGCAGAAGTAAATTTGTAACTTCTTGGAGATCTCCCTCTGAAAGATGCAGTTTGCGCTGCAAGATGTGAGTTCAGCAACACAGCATCTGCAGCAATCTGCTCAGAAACAGCGCAGGATAGAAGACTGTTAACTAGTTCTTAGTCTAATAAAGATATTTGATGCAGAAAGCAAAACTTTATTGATCAATTAAGTTATCACTGAACTCACTAGCGGCCTTAACTATTTTACTAGTAGCAAGAAGAATCAACCAGAGGCAATGAGTTTGACACTGTCACATCCTAAAAGGACTCCAAAACATTTTATGCACTAAAAGAACTGTGGGAAATAAAGTCATTCTCCTTTTCTTAAGGCAAGATCAATGTCGTTTGTGAAGGTAATGCTCTCACATGATGTACCATTTTATACATACACACTCTTCACATACTGTAAACAGCAAGCCAGATTTCTCCATTTTTCAACCTAGTAGCAAAAGTAGGTATGTGCCACCTTTATTCGGGTGACAAGGTAGATCCAATAAAGTTCTGATGAGAAACAAATTCGTATCAGAAATACTAAGCTTAAGGCCCTCTGAGATCTATCTCCATTTTTCTTTATCTCCTCAACCCTACTCCATATTCCTGCTAATCCCATTCCTGATATGGAATATTTTTAAAATATTACATAGCCTCTTCCTGGATGCAGATAAGTAAACCACGAAGAGTCATAGTTTACATGTCTTAAGAGACATTAGATAAAAACAGGAAATATTAAACAAACAGAACTACAGTTTTGAGTCGTGCCTTTTTTTTTTTTTTTTTATTAATTCTTTCACTGGGCTGGTTTCATGAAGCAGATAATTATTTTTGCAAAGACTAGTAATAATTCAGAATTGTCAAAAAGCTCTGGTCATTGCCAGAATACAAACTGCAATTATTTGCTGTCTCCATCTTTCCCATTGTGAAAGACTGTTGTCATTTGCAGTTATCTGGAAGAACCTGATTTACACCTAGCGATTAGAAAGGGGAGTCAGACAGCTAGTTTTCTTCCTGTTTGCTCCACTACTAAATTACTAGGTGACCTTGGGCAAGACAACTACTCTGTATCTTCATTTACCCATCTAAACCACACCTGTTGTATTTATTTAGCTCACAGGGGCATCAAGAGGCTTAATTAATGTTTGCAAAAAGCTTTGAGATCATCAGATGGAAGGTGCTTATGTAAGTCCAAACTATTATAAAGTCAATGAGAAAAAAATGGATAGGTGCCAAGAGAGTCAATTGGACAAACGGCTTCTCCTATCAGTGTTGTCCATATTTCAGTTTCTAGTTTATCAGTGGAAATATACACGGCTGTTTAAATAAAGTCTCATACATGTTCCACTGTGTACAGAACCAGTCACCACAGTTTGTAGATCTGAAAACAGTTAGAAAGCTGTAGAACTCTTGGAAAGATGTATATTATACTTCAACACAGAAGAAGTCCTTCCTCCAGAGTGGTTCTATACCCTATAGAAAAATTCCCAGTGGCAGTCAGCAGCACATACATACAGCTTGATTTAACATTTTTATATACTGTAATTTTTTGATCAATGGACACTGGGAAGCATCTTCCCTTGACTGTTTTATGAGAAAGAGCTTGAATTTAGTATCTGCAAGCACATAACCAGTGCCTAAATAAATAAGAAACTCCCCTCTCCCCAAGGATCGTAATGCTATCGCATCTAGGTCACTGCTATTAACCTCTTCCCTAAGGAATTAGAAATAACTCCAAGATCCCAAGTAAACTCCATTCCTTGGCTGACTGGATCCCCATCAGAAGACACTGTTCTCATTTTTTTCCTCCCAACCTGATGAGAAGTAGTCTTGCCTTACAGTTGCTCACAGAAGCGACCCAAGATCCAAGCTGCAACACAGCTTCACTTCTCAGGTCCTGCTGTACTTCAGACAGGACCAGGCCAGCTAAAGATGGATTTGCTTGATACCATGGCGTATCACCCCCGCCCACCCCAAAGCCTAGCGTAACTTTTGTATTCATGTTTTTTTAATTGCAACTTGTCTCCCAGAAACAAAAGTTTTAAGCGTGCTTCTGTGGGAAGGGAAAGCGCTGAACATGTTCATCCTGTCCAAGAAAACCACAGCTAAAGCAGAAGATAGAAGGCCAAGCCTTAGATACTTTGAGGGGCCTTTGACAGAGACAGGCTTGGTTAACAAGAGATAAAAGATGTGGATAGCAATCAAAGCATTAYTGGCAAGTGTTCAGTGTAGCAGACATTAATGTAACTCCTAATTAGGTTTAGTTTTTGCTGCCTCAGTTCAGTCCTCCAGGTAGAACAAAGTAGGAGGAGTTTTAAAATACCAGGGCTACTAAAAGAGTGCTAGAAGTAAACTACAAAAAATTGGAAGGTGTTGAGAAGATCTGAGGGAAAATGGGATCACCATAGGGCACATCCTATTCACTAGTACAGGAGTACAGACACTTGTTCTCGGATGAAGTCAGCCAGCCTAGAAGTAGTTATCARAATGACAGTTCCAGGGGTTCATGGTACTTCCAGTTTTTATTCCACAGTGTTGCACAGGCTGACCCTCAAAAGGTGGTAAACTTGATCTTCCACTATTTGCTTAGACTAACTTCTACGAACCACAGTAGTGCTTCTGTGCAATGCTATGCGCACTGGAGTAGCAATGCACTGCCTTCTGCTGCTTTGTAAAATTAACTTGCTTTTCTTTCATCTAGAGTTGCCAGGCATACTACATTAAAAAGAACTTTTTTTTTTTATTAAAAATCAATAGAAAAATAGAAGTGGTAGGTTATTTTTGCATTTACTGTGTAAATTGCACTTCAAAATTAAGTTTTCCTTAAGAAAATTAAAACCCTTTACACTTACCATTGTGAAGAACCTAAATGCAAACCATGAACAGACTCATACAATGGTGTCTTCCCTAATTTTCAGACAAGCTTCTATATGAAAGCAATTGGAGCTTGGACAACTAGAAAAATTCCTAAGTTGTAAACAAAAGAGAAGCCAGTCTTCCAACGACATCCTCACCACCTTCACTGCTTCACTGTATACAGGGTGAGATAGACCACAGATCTGTATCATTAGTTTGTACCATCAGAAGCTGAAAAGTGGTGCAGCCAAAATTTATTTTCAGATATGCTATACTTAATATGCATTGTACCAACGTTTCAGCGAGCTACAAAGCTTGCAGACCATACATAAGCAAACGGAAAGAGGAAGACAGGATTAAATAGCTGATAATCAGAATAGCAAACAGGTATACAGTTTTTAGGACTTAAATCTCTCTGTATTTTTCCTGGGGAAAAACCACCACATGCAGGTCCGTGTGTTTATATAAAAATATTTTTTTTAAAAAAGGCAAAGTAAGACGCACTATGTCTCCAAATAAAAATAGTATCAAGTTGCCCAATTTTGTTGTTTTCCTCTACAGGAAGACTGTTCTAATAGCATGTACAGGAGCCTTTCCTCTTCCATATGATGCCCTCACAACTAATTTACAGCAGGATATAAAGATGATGTATCTGATACAAAACAGAGATTGGAAAACTAGTATGAGTTTCAAGTGGTGTGTGATTCATGCTTACAGTAAAATCCCATGGAGTGATTTTAAAGCATCTTCTATATGAAAACCCCAAGACATTCTCAAATGTTAACAGCCAGTATTTGTGAAATGTCTGATAATCACTAATCTCATTTCATATACAAGAAGGTTGAAGCAAAGAGTCAATAGCGCGGTCAAGGTCTCGTATACACAAGTCAGGATTAGAATTTAGGTTTGGCTTTGCCATGAGCCAGTCTTTCTAACAAGCTGCTTCATATCATAGTGATGAGTTACAGCTGGGCTTTGTTTGTTTGCTTGCTTACACATTATATATTATTTCTCCTCAGATAGCCACATTGAAGCATCTTTGAAATAATATTACTATGACCTCTTTCATTTTGAAGAAATGAAGACACTAGAACTATTTTATAACAGGAAACATCCTATAGCACCAYGATGAGCTGTTACAGCTGAAGGTGGCACTGATGACGTGTGACGTTGGTGGAATGCACAGGAATGGAAAATTCATTCCCACAATTCTTTAAAAATTTTTGTCTGTTGTCAAGCAAGGCATGCTGGTTCAGTTTGACACAGAACAGTGAGTGCTGAAAGTAAAAATGAGTAATTTGATGTAATCTAAAAATTTAACATACTAGAACATGAAATAGTAGTAAATGGTAAAGATATCACTATTTTAAACAAAACTAGAAGCCTACTTTCAAAAGAGGTTCAGATTACCTTTGAAAAACTAATGGGCCAAAAAGGAAAATCAACTCTTTGCAGTGACTGCAACAACTCAAAGTGTGACTTCCATGCATTTTTAAAAATACAGCCTATAGTAAATCAAATGTAAAAGTATTCTTTAAGCTAAAAAAAAAAAAAAAAGCCCWAATGGTACTAGATCAAACTTGCCGTTTTGACTTTATCTGCAAAGACAGAACATCTGGTGTGCTTCTGGCTAGACAGGTCCTATTCAGAATAGAGCAACACTATTGAGACTAGGAACCAACTCCTACACCTTCAAAGCAAAGAAATGCAAAACTGAGTTACCTTATATCCCTACATTTAAAAAAAAAAAAGGTTACTGTAATCACACTTAATTGACAGACTTAAGATTCTCCAGAATTAAACCTACATTTTCATAAAACAAACTTTGAATTTTTTTTTTTTTTTTTTTTACATAGCCTCAGTCAACATGCAAAATTTAAAAATCAAGAAGAAATTCCTTGTGCCTATATCAACTACTGGAAAAATGTTACTACATCAGTTCAATACTTTTTTATTCACAGCAACTACTACAAAATAAGATTTCATCCCTATTTAGGTCAAAGGGTCATAGAACAGAAGCCCGTTTATTAGTGTTTTGTTGCTGTTTTTTTAAGAATGAGAAAGAATTCCCAGCTGGAACTCAAACTGGCCACTGTTGTCAGGGACAACAAAAAATGTTTTTACAAATATGTTAACGACAAAAAGAGGGCCAAGGAGAATCTCCCTCCCTTACTGGATGCCGGGGGGAACATTGCCACCAAGGATGAGGAAAAAGCTGAGGTACTTAATGCCGCCTTTGCCTCAGTCTTTAATATTCAGACTGGTTATCCTCTGGGTATTCACCCCCCTGAGCTGGAAGATGGGGATGGGGAGCAGAGTAAACCCCCCATAATCGAAGAGGAAGAGGTTAATGACCTRCTACGCCAGCTGGACATACACAAGTCTATGGGGCCGGATGGGATCCACCCAAGAGTACTGAGGGAGATGGCGGAGGAGGTTGTCAAGCCACTCTCCATCATTTATCGCCGGTCCTGGTTAACGGGAGAGGCCCCGGATGACTGGAGGCTTGCCAATGTGACGCCCATCTACAAGAAGGGCCAGAGGGAGGATCCGGGGAACTACAGGCTTGTCAGCCTGACCTCGGTGCCAGGGAAGATCATGGAGCGGTTCATCTTGAGGGCGCTCACGAGGCAGGTGCAGGACAACCGGGGGATCGGACCCAGCCAGCATGGGTTCATGAAGGGCAGGTCCTGCTTGACCAACCTGATCTCCTTCTACAACCGGGTGACCCGCCTAGTGGATGAGGGGAAGGCTGTGGATGTGGTCTACCTGGACTTTAGTAAAGCCTTTGACACTGTCTCCCACAGCATCCTCCTGGAGAAGTTGGCGGCTCATGGCTTAGACGGGTGTACTCTTCGCTGGGTAAAAAACTGGCTGGACGGCCGAGCCCAGAGAGTTGTGGTGAATGGAGTTAAATCCGGTTGGCGGCCGGTCACGAGTGGTGTTCCCCAGGGCTCAGTTTTGGGGCCCATCTTGTTTAACATCTTTATCAATGATCTGGACGAGGGGATCAAGTGCATCCTCAGTAAGTTCGCAGACGACACCAAGTTGGGCGGGAGCGTTGATCTGCCTGAGGGYAGGAAGGCTCTGCAGAGGGATCTGGACAGGCTGGATCGATGGGCCGAGGCCAATTGCATGAGGTTCAACAAGGCCAAGTGCCGGGTCCTGCACTTGCGTCACAACAACCCCAGGCAACGCTACAGGCTTGGGGAAGAGTGGCTGGAAAGCTGCCCGGCGGAAAAGGACCTGGGGGTGCTGGTCGACAGCCGGCTGAACATGAGGTTAAGAAGTGGCCAAGAAGGCCAACAGCATCCTGGCCTGTGTCAGGAATAGTGTGGCCAGCAGGAGYAGGGAGGTGATCGTCCCCCTGGTGAGGCCGCGCCTCGAATGCTGTGTTCAGTTTTGGGCCCCTCACTACAAGAAGGACATTGAGGTGCTGGAGCGTGTCCAGAGAAGGGCGACGAGGCTGGTGAAGGGTCTAGAGAACAGGTCTTATGAGGAGCGGCTGAGGGAGCTGGGGTTGTTYAGCCTGGAGAAGAGGAGGCTGAGGGGAGACCTTATCGCTCTCTACAACTACCTGAAAGGAGGCTGTAGAGAGACGGGTGTTGGTCTCTTCTCCCAAGTAACAAGTGATAGGATGAGAGGAAATGGCCTCAAGTTGCGCCAGGGATTATATTGGATATTAGGAAAAATTTCTTCACCGAAAGGGTAGTCAGGCATTGGAACAGGCTGCCCAGGGAAGTGGTGGAGTCACCATCACTGGAGGCGTTCAAAAAATGTGTGGATGTGGCGCTTCAGGACATGGTTTAGCGGGCATGGGTGCTGGGTTGATGGTTGGACTTGATGATCTTAAAGGTCTTTTCCAACCTTAATGATTCTATGATTCTAATACATATATAAAGAATGAATGTATTAATTAATTGGTAAACTACTACATACTTCAATCCAGTTAAAAAAAAAAATAATGAGGAAACCATGTCCTGTGGGAAATAACCTGGAAAAAGTCTATACTAATACTTGCACTATTTGTCCACAGAAAATTATCTACCACCACTTAAAATGCGATCAGACCAAGAGGATTGATCTTCCTCCTGTAAATACATTCAAAAGCAAAACAGTGTAGTGTGGGCTATTGAAACTGCTTTTTAAGTCATTGTTCTTGATTAGGGTTGGGAAGATCTTTTTATCTCACTACCTACAAGGACTAGATGCTACAAGGAAAAAAAAAATAAAGCTCCTAGATGAGCCACTGCATTTAGTAGTCAGAGTGATCATTAGTGTATAGAAAATCCACACACTGTTCTGGATGAAGAAACGAAACAGTAGGAATAATCACTAATAATTCCAATATACTGCATGAGCAGATGGCCTAAACTATCAAATGTTTTACCAGTCTTACTGTTTCTTACATTGTAATGGATAAAAATTATACACGATAAACTGTGGCTGAGACAATGAATGCTTCCCTCCATCATTCTGGGCTTCTCTTATTCTAACCATCTGACCGAGTTGAATCAAGTTTATGACACCACGGCAGGGAGATTCCTATAGAAGCTAGTATCTAGAGTGAGTACATGAATAATGCATTTATTCCCCATAAAAGCAAAAATGTTAATTTTAAGAACAAGGGATCTCTATTTCAGTTCATTGAACCAGACCACAATGAAATAGTTCAAAAATCCTAGCAGATCATTCACAAAAATTTCAGAACTTATCTATACTAGCCTTTATATGGCCACTGAAAGTGCATTTGTTCCCAAGAGGCCATAAAGTTTTTAAAAAATTGTGTGACGATCCTAAATAAAGGAAATCTCACTTTAAGAACACAGGCTAAAAATCTAATAGAAATCCTTCATATAAGCTGCAGACTCCTCTCCCCACGCGCTGAACAGGCTTGGCACAGCGTCCGGGCACGGCCAGCTCTCTGCTGGGGGCAACGTTCTTGGCTGTGAAGGCAGAGCATGCCCTCTGTCACTCATGGCGAGCAGTCCTGTCCAACTGTCTCTTTTCAACAACTTTATCATCAATCTCTTTATTAACAGCTCCGCTGCAGACTGAGAACGCAAACAAGGACAAYGCGCATGCCAGATTTCTGGGAGGCACACAGCATCAGACACCATACAGGGCAAGGCTTCAGTAAAGCTGGAGCAGAAGCTGTAGCGCAAAACTCTTACCTGCTGTTTTAAGAAGTATCATGTTTGCCGTGTTTGCTTAGAATCAAATTTCTAATTGGGGAGAGGCGGGGAGGGGGGAAGTTACTCCTCAAATGTCAAGGATTTCTCCCCCCACCCCGTTTTATTCTAATGCCATTTGAAATGCCTGATCAATGAAGGGTACCTGACCTAACATTCCATTCAACTTTAACCATTTTATCCACTTTAGGTTAGCATATTACCCTAACTGAAGCAAATGTCACAGAAATAATCTTAGATTAACTGAAAAGTTCGAACCGATGTGTAGATTTTAAGTGTGTAAAACACTTACTTAAGTAGCCTTATTGAGAAAGTTTATTTCTAAAAATACAAACATAAAATGCATTCATGAAGTAGACGTGCTAGCTCGCAAGTAAGACAGACAAAAAGACATTTGCACTTGTAAGCTGTCCAGTATCTGTGTGGGCCACAGTTATTATGGGGCAGTTTAAATGCATTGACTATTTTCTTAAGTTAAATAAATAAATGCAGCTTTCCTTAGCCAACAAGTTGGAGTTTTTATCACCTTACATCAATAGTAGTTTTCCTCTTTATCCTTTCCTATTACTTGCCTGAATTCTAGCTCTTATTTAAAGACAGAAATCTACTGCAAAAACCAAGCTTGATAATATCTGCATATACCACTAAACAGTTTTTTTTTTTCCAGCCATTAGTATGCTGTTAAATTTGACTTTTTCTGAATTCAGTATCTTTAGAGTTTATGYGGTAAAAATTTAATAAAGTGTGTACGACACCATCATTCTTAGTTTATTTTAAACATTCCACTAGGATACAGAGGTTATGAAAATACTGAGGTCAATAAAAAAAACCAGACATGCTGAACAGGAACTGTGATCTGGTTAATTCATTAAGTGTGGGAGGAATTAAAAAAAGTTACCTGAAGACAGAATTTAGTCAGAACAATACAAATATGCCTAAACTTTATTAAAAAAAAATTATAGAGTTTAAATATCCAAAAAGCAGATGGGACATCCAGCAGTGGTTCATCRCATTATCTTTTTCATAATAAAACATGCCCTCTGAAGTCTGATATCAAAGTTTGCATTGTTTTGGTGATGACAGTGGCAGATGTTTGATGTTCGTAGATATTGCAAATTATTAGTTTGAACTCTGTAGACGTATCAAACTGCATCTGCCTCTATCAACAAATCTAAGATGCTTTGTTTCTATTGAACAGATCCTTAATTCTACTGAGATTATTAAACTAAAAAATGGTTTATTACTGATGTTTTTCCAATACGAACATTGACTCTTAAAAAAAGTGAACCTACCAAGTACCCAGCTAATGTATGTGCATACAGACATTCATGAGTGTACTATCAAGCCTTGCACATTTTTAAGTGACAAAATTTTTGGTAAGTATTGTTCAGCCCCAATGATGATGAGAAGAGATTAAGCATAGCAAAGCTACCAGCTACCTGACTAATGTGTTTATAAAGTTACACAAAGGATGCCAGGATCACTTCAACATGCAAAATGCCTTTCGTACAAATGCACACAACTTCAAAAAAAAAATCTACTATGAGAAAATAAACATACTCTGCTTCGTCAGTAACTACCACAGTAGTTTTTCCTTGCATTTAAGTGTAGATTCTGGCTCAGTAATATATAGCATATTCTTGGTATACTGAATTATTTTCGGTTATTCTAGAAGCTGAAGAACTCCGTTTTAACTGCTATTGTTGATTAAAATTGGTTTTCTCATTAACGTACATTTATTATCAATTGATACTCATTACTACTCAGTTACTATATACTTGTAGATACAAGTTTAAAGATTTTGCAGTTAAAAAAAAAAAGAAATGCATTAAGAAATGGCATGCAGACATACTACCTACACAAGGAAGCACAACTTTAGCTGGAATTCATCAATTCAAATGTCTGATTCAAATCAGTATGTCTAAAGCCATCTGTTAGAACCGTGGCTTATTAATCATTTTGGCTACAACAGTAATTTTCAGCTTCTTGTTTGCAGATCCTTATGAGTCCATGAACTTACTTCTGGAGGTTCATGACTGGTAACTTGGAAAAAGAAGTCTATTGAAGCCTATTGCCAGTAGATTGAGAAACACTGAACAGAAATTTGTATATCTACTAGTAGATTTTATTGGTCAGAGAAAATAGAAGAGGAATTAAAGCCATAAATAACATCAGCTGTGATGAAAGGGAGACAGGGTGGGCAAGATATAAAGATGATGAATCTGTTCTAAACAAGACAAGCAATTGCGTGCTGTGAAAAATATATACAACACAAAGGTTTATTGTTTTAGGCAGGATAATTATAATATGAAGACCATAATCATCAGTGGTTTTAGCAGTTAAAGAAATTTTAGTCAAAAGAAGGCTACTTATTAAAGTTACTCACATCAAGCATTTGGAGGATTGGGCTCATGCTGATACAAAGATCAATCAAGTGATGCACAGCTACTTGTAATTTTCACTTTTATTTCAGGGCAAGCTTAAAGTATTTGACAAGAAGAGAAATAGTGCCATCTGCTGACATAAGAAATAGTCACYTGCAAGTGTAAGATGCCAAAACTGTTACAGCTCATGTTTTTAAAAAATGTAGTTCAAACTTTTAAAGAAAATAATATAGACCCAAATTGTTTATGCACACATTTCTCCTAGTTTTGKCAGCTTTTAAGATTTTAAGATCTTGAGATGGACTCCTAATCAGGAGACAAGGAATGGATGCTCTTAAAATGTTGGTTTTGGTTTGTGGGTTTTTTGAGGTTTTTTGTTTGTTTGTTTTGGGTTTTTTTTGGCAATAAACTGTGCCCCCACCAAGCCACTGCACCACCTTTGCCTTTACCAGACTAGAACTCAACATCCTGCTGAGTATTACTTCCACTTCCTGTATCCAGCATCATGCCGATTTAGAGAACATTCCTTTAAGTACTATTTCTTTTAGGCCGTACAGTATTTTGTCTCAGCAGAAAATTTAAGMGCTAAGCATGAATTAAAAGAGTAAAATCAATTTTGTACGTTCAGAAAAATCAGACAACTATGGGATTGTGCTGTTTTTTATTGTGTTTTCAATGGAGAAATACATCATCTGTTTACAAAATAGCTCTTGAAAAATACAAGGAGTACAGATACTATAAAACAAAGCAAACTCCAGTCATGAGACACTACGTACATCATGCGAAAGCAACAGTCTGATCTCCAGGTTATGAAAACTAGAATTAAAAAGTCACTATACAGAAAGGTTCCAAGTTTCCAGCTTGGCAAAACTTGGGTGCAGTTACATGAAACGTTTAATAAAATGAAAAAGATTTTCTGATGTGTAAACAAAATGACAAGACTAAATTTGTGCCTGGCAATTTCGATCTAAACTCCATAGCTACACAAAATACACAGACACCTTGTACACTTCAACTGTTAATATAACCTTCTTTGGGGGGGTGGACGACAGCAGGCTGTACAGGGCAAGGAAAAGAGAAATATTGTATACTAGACATCTTAGACAAATGGCAAAAAAAAACCCTTCAGTTACTGCACAGCCTAAGTAAAAGATAAGCTACACTCTGACTTTGGAGAATTAATTTAGAAGGATAAGGGGAAGAGTGTAAGTAATTTAATTTTAACATGAAAGATGCACGTGTAATAGGATGGAGCACAATGGGAGAAGGGAGTTCATAAAACATGCTAATCAAAGTATGGGAAGTATGATTTGACATCCCACATATTTCAGACTTAAATAATACTAGCATGAAGTTTGTTATCTACATCTGGTATTACTGTTGGTATCCCTCATGTTCCTCAAATACTGCTGTTCTTCGCAATGAGAGATTCAGTTCTTTCAAAAGAAAAGAAGTTGTTACTTATCTTTTTTGATAGGACTACAAGAACAAAAAAATAGGAGTAAGAGAGCTTACTAGATGTCAAGTGCTTACTAGAAATATGATTTTTAAAAATTCAATGTTGTTCTGTATGTAAAACTATTTCTGATGAGCCATCTAAAATTAAAAAGGTTAAAATTCTTCAGGAAAAATCTTTTTGCCTATATTTAAAATTTGAAGCTTTTTAATGCATACAGGACTTCTATGGAGTGTACAAAAATCATCTTATATTTAGTGATTCAAAGGCCATCAAGACAGGTGTTATATTTCACAGGCACGCAATATTTACTTAAACACTTTAGTTGTGGGACAAAATTTTGAATTTGTGCCTACAGGCCACAAGGTATTATGACTAGGTAAGGGGCGAGGGGGAATCCAAATGAGGGTCTGGCTTGTTTTTATTTTATATAAATAACTATTGTCCTATATGGTGCATACAAGCTGCAAACCCCNCCCCCCCAAACATTAAATGCAAAAGCTTTTCCCAAAAATAAAAGGATCAAAAAGGGAATAAGGAGTTTGATTAGCTCAAAAGAAAGTTTATTTGCTGTTTGATTGCTGATCTGTATGCACCTTAAAACAATCCTATAAATAAAAGTAGACCACATCTTAATCATGTCCCACCAATACCAAAACTTCCCAATTACTTCCCCAACATATGTCTTATAACCTCAAGATTTGACATTTCATTTTAAAGGCTTACTGCTGCTTGATGGCAGTTGAACTAGATATACTATACATTTTGTCTTCAATGTATAGTATATCATAGAATGTCATCCAATTTGCAGATTACTACTACTGAAGAGATTCCTCAATAAAACAAAAGTGTATCAGTTGAAGATCTAAAATTAGTCATACTCCAATAAAAAAAAGGTACATAAAAGTGCATTTAAGGGATTCTTATGCCAGATTTATCTCAATTTTGAAACAATGCATCAAACAAATTCAATCAGAATGTCAAATATGGCTACAAATAGTGTTCATGTTTTTAAAGGCAGTAATCCTTCGAAATATTTAATGCAACTGTTGCTAACACATTAATTGTACTCCTGGCTTCACATACTAACCTGGACTTCCAATCAAGTGGTGATTTTAGCCCAGAAAGGGAAGTGCACAAAATATACCTAAATCCATTTGCGATCATGTTCTAGTCTTGCACCCTCTGTTCTCCTTCTTTTCTAGCATTAAAAGACAACAGGTTGAGTTGGCAGATACTGTTTATGGACCCCTGAGGTTGTTTTTACCGGTTCAATCTCAATTTTATTGAATTCTTGATAACAGGAATAGGATTTGCAGGGAGAGCAGGGATATCTGAAAGGTCTGTACTGGGTGTTTTCTGAAAAGAAAAGAAGAAGTTTGGTTGTATTTTAACTTTGTAAATATCAAAAGAAAAATACCACAGTATTTGGCACTAACTTTCAAAAACAAGATCTTCAGAAGAGTTTTTAAGAATATAGCAAGACAAGGATAATTACAAATTATAAATATAGAAGCCAAAGAGAATACTAAAAAAAAAGCAGACATTTCCTTTGCCTACACAGTCATTATTACGGAAAATTTGTATAAGAGTCTCTTCCATAGTATGCATTTCCTTTTTCGACAACTGCAAGAAATTAGGAAGTGCTGCAGATAAAGCTGAGCTTACTAATAACCTGTATTATAATAAAACATAATATCCACATAATAAGAGTGCTTGATCAGTGACATCGACTAAATAAATTACATATTTAGTATTTAAAAATTCCTTTGAACAATTCAGTGTTAAGCCTCAGCCCCTTACAGATGAATGATGAAAAACTGTCCCTAATGCAAATATGTGTCTTCACACATTTATATTTCAGGCTGTTTAAAAGCTCTTTATAGCCAAATTTTTAAGTTTTCATAATGGTTTAGATTTACTTGGAAAACGTATGATGAAC
Organism: Oceanodroma leucorhoa; assembly: GCA_030449065.1. NCBI lineage: Eukaryota > Metazoa > Chordata > Aves > Procellariiformes > Oceanodroma > Oceanodroma leucorhoa. Next base: position 6,660,694 of record JASVER010000027.1, on the reverse strand, counting down.
TCTAAAACAGTGCTGTATGACTGCGTTGAGAATTTCACCTTGAAAATAACGTGAACACTTTTTTCTCACTTAAAAGACTTAAATCCCATTCAGCAAAATCATATCTAAAGCCAAATAAAGGAAAACACACAAAAGGAACACACTCAAGATTCAGTGCGATTCATTAATTTCTCACATGCTTAACAAGCCTCTATGTTTTTTTTTTTTGTTTGGTGGGGGTTTTTTGTTTCTWGGTGTTTTTTTCCTTTCTTTTTTTTTTATTTTGAAGTATTTCTCTTCCACTTCGGCAGATTATTTGACATCACAATAACTCAGTTATTATGCGTTACCTCCCATGATTTATCAGAATATGTTTTCTTATGATATAAACACCCAAAATTAATATAAGGTACTTTTCATATATGGGAAAAACTGCACTAAAATGACTGCTCTTAATTGTTGTTTTATTAAAAAGAAATCAACCAAGTTAACACTGACTGATATGGTAGCAAAGCACAATGCAACAAGGACTCAACGCAAAATAGCTTTGACCTCCCTCCTCCCCCCTGCCCCTAGAAGCCCACTCTGGTTGGTGCTGACCTGCAATTTAACMTTTCTATTTTCTGCAACATGAGCAGTGTTTTAAACAAAGCCAGATAGAATACTGAAAAATGACAGAAGAGGCCCGCCATTCTTTTGCAGTTTCTAGATTACTTTTGCTGAAGTAACAGCTACTCAATCTATAAGAGCTACAAAGCTTTATATAATCATCCCTCAATAATAGGTGAAATAAACATGGTGTACTAAATGATCTAAAAATTTCCTGGAAGCATCTTGGAGTGCCCATGTAACATCTACAGTTTTTTCCAAACAATTTTGGTACCTTTATTCAGTCCTGCTCATATAGTTCAAAAAGTCTGACAACAAATACCATTAATACTATTGCAATATATCTCCATTTTCAACCAATACTACACATCATTTAGTAAGTGTGCATAAAATGCTTTGTGATAGTGAAACTTTAATCAGCAGAGCACTAAGAGAAGCTTAAAAATGCTAGTAAAGACAAAGATGTATTCTCTAAAAGTTGTTACAATATTAGGAACAAGAGTTTAAGTGAATGCCACAGAATTCTTCACTCAATGTCTTTTTCCAATGCTCCTTACACTTATAATACCTGCAGTGAAGCAACACAGCTGGCTAATGAATTATAAGATTACAACTTCTCTCTCTCTCATACCAAATACCAGAATCTGAAGTTACATTTCAGACATTCTCAACCTCTACCAGGATATCTTTGAACAGCAGCTATTTAAAGCATTTGTTTCCTTGTTAGAAAGGATTATTCTGTGATGTGCAAAGCACAAAGGAATAAACTGAGCCCCTTACTTTGAAGGCACAATTCAGAAGAGCGAATCCAGCTTCGGTCAGTTTGTATGGCAAGCCATACATGTTTAGCTACAATGCACATTCAATAAGATCAATGACCATCTAAAACACAAAAATTGACAGTAACAACAAGCAGCTTTCCATGCAATGGATTTATATTAAAAATTACACATTTATTTTTAACATCTGGACTCAATTTCAATGTTTTCACCACAGCACACGCACACACAGAGGTGTTGTTTTTAAAAACAGTACCTGAGGAGCTTGCAGAGAAGTTGTCTGAAGAGTTTCTGTTTGAGAATTAACATTCACTTCTGTCTCAAGTTGCTCCTAAAAAAACCAAAAGCATCAACACAGTTACATTGCTTCCAATTATAAGAACTATTTATACAGAACTCCATTAACCAGAATGCCTTAGGTTGTGCAGGAAAAAGGCAAGAATCAATACTCGCTGCAATGATACCCATCCTTTTATAATACAGAAATCACCACACTAGAGAATGTTTTGCTGATTAGGAATTTGACATCAACACAAGCTACATCACTTCTCAGTTGCCACTTGTTTAACCACTTAATGCCTTTTATACAGAATCCTACAGGAAAACAATACATCTCATTCAACTCATTAAAGACAAAAAGTATAGTATCAAGGAAGACCACGTGAAAAGCTACTGAATTTGCTGCAAATTCCACTGCTTTTTCACTTCTTTCACCATTCTGCCAGAAAAGTTTTCCTGCTACTTTAACGTAGCTACTTTAGTGGGTTGAGTCAGCTGTCGGGATGAACAGATGAATGTCAGAGCCAGTTTTTCAGGTGAAACAGTGGGACTGCATGGCTAAAGCTGGACAGTGGCACATTCTCATTTTAATGAAAACAGCCTGTTAGTTAAAATTGTACCATTTAGTAAACCATACCCTAACAAAAAGGCATGCAGTTCAATGGAGAAAAACCTATGTTCATGTTAAAGAAGTTCATTCCTCTATTTCCTTCCACGCATATTAAGGAGATAAGATTCAGAGGAGACTGACAATAAAAGCTAACAGGATTACCTATGTCTTTTATAATGATCTGTATCCAGAGGATCTATTTTCAATGTTAGGATTAAATGCTTACATGCATTTCTGCCTTCACCTGTCCTGAGTTCAAAGAGATTTCAAGGTGACTACATAACAAGATACAATTCCTCACTTAAGGGTGTGGAAACTATAAACCAAAGCACTTAAACATTTTAATACGTATTTTAATTTCTTGGAGTATTTTCCAGAGTATTCCAAAGACAACAGAACGTGCCCTATAAAACTATATACGCCCAAGTGGAGAGCTGCTATAAGGCTAAAGACAGACTGTCACCCTTTCTGTTCACCAAGAAGCAGAAAAATTGTCTGCTAAATCACAAGATATTGGAGGGGCAACGCTTGAATCTCTGGAAATCCCTAAAATATATGCTGTGACTTCATACAGTAATTTCACTATCAGAAAAGATTTAGTTACTGTAATTTGAATTTATTTTTTTTTATTTAAAAAGTGAACAAGGTAGCACCTGGCTTCGGGATTCTCAGCCCAACAAGCAAAAATCCCAATGGAATACATAGGACAACTGTTCTTTGACTAAGTAACATACATCGAGTTCAGGATGCAGGCAAAGCAAGGCACATGGACACATCCCTGATGTGATTTAACAACTTTAAATAGAAATATCATCATTAATTTTTTTTGCTATCCATAATACTGTGTGAATGACCAGCAAAGAAATCACTGTCCTATGTGACCATGGATTCAGCCTCAGCTTAGCCTGGCAGCGGGTAATGTACTGCAATTCTTTAATATTGACATATACATTGAACAATAACATATCATATTGATATCTTCACTGGAGAGTCTATACTGTATCTACAAACGCTCTTAGTCATTCCTAGAGGGAAACACAGTAATTTTCACAAGGAAGAGTCCCAGTTAATATGCACAAAATTGTATGGTCTAGGCATAGATACCTTAGTTTCCATTTTCTCRTGCTCATTCAAATCTATACAGCTAGTATCTTCACTTATTTCGTCCTGCTGAAACGCAAACAAACCCAGAAACTATTAAAAATCATAAAAACATATTTAAAAAAATCAACAAGAAAATAAGGTGGTAAAGTGTTTTTGATGACAGAATTAGTTGTAAGACTTAACACGTTATACTCTTAACAAAAAAATTGCTTTTAAGACAAGAATTTAGAATCTAAGCATTTGTGCTAACACAGTACATGTGTCACATGATGAATATCAGCATAATAAAAAAAACCACTAACACCTAAGCAAGCTGAATACATAAAGCAGCAATGTAATCAGAGTATGAAATATACACCCCATTTAAACAAAATATTTGAAACCTGGAATATGAGAATCAGCACTCAGCAGCTGAAATGAATATTCAAATTGGAATATTCATTTGAATATTCAATATTGGACATTGCTATAGTATGATCTCAAAATGTCAAATACCTCTTCAATTTTCATTTTCTTGGGAGACTCTTCTTTATGGGGAGAAGATGTCCTTTTCACTGCTGTGACAGGGCTAGGCATTTTTGTTGCAACATTTCCTGAAGTTCTTGGTGATGGATTTAATAGATACGCTGAGGAAACAATTCTGGAGATGGTAGGCTTTGGTGGTGGAGAAATGGCTGGTTGTGTGGCAGTTTGAGGAATGCTTTCATTTGAAGTACCTATGGAGAAATAATTTAAAAAGCTTCAACAAGGTGAGTTTACACAACCATCTCAGTTCAATCACTGGTATTTTGGTCTCTATTCAAAACCACTAGTACCAAGTAGGCATCAAGGAAGTAGTACAGCTAGTGGTGTAAGCATCACGTTTGGAACAGCAGGTGTGCATAACGCAGCACAGTTAAGTTTCAAGCTCATTCTGAGAGAGAATTCCTGTACCAGATACAGGGTAGCCATGTCAGTGACACTCTGCTTGGTCTAATTAACCCTGCTTAACAGCAGGGTATACTAACCCAGACAGAGCTCTGTGCTAATATAGCTATATTATTCTTGGTACCCAAAAAAGTTTTACTGTTTCTGTACTTGGCCATATATATGCATTGCCAAAGCTTGCCTTAAATCAAATTCAAAAGCAATCTGATACTCCCTTTGTCACTCAAACATGAAGTTTCTCATTTCTCAGGCTCAGAGTACGCAATGACAGATATGAAGTCATCACAGAGCATCAGATAAAGATCTGACATTCCATACATTCTTCTGAAAAATGCTCCATATGACAAAGCTCTACCGCATCAATTGCCTACCTCAAACCAATAAGCACACATAGAGAGATGCTCCAGGATGAGAAAAATTACACTGAGGAAATTTTTCATTAATAACTATCACGTGACTGCTTTTGATTAACCAAAATACAAGAATGAACAACTTCTGGTATGCTTCCAAATCCAAAAGACAGTCATGCCATTTAAGCTCCATTTCGTGCTCATGGACAAACTTACTCATACTGATCTACCTGTGACTTACGATAAAAATCAGAACAGTAAGACTCGACCATCCCATATGGCAGAGTGAAGTAAGAGAGATCTAATCTTGAAAGGTTAACCAGTTGGTCCCCTTTTCCATCTATTTCTGACTTGCTCCTTGTATACAGCTAAAGTTCCATCAAAAAAGAGGAGTATAGTTGACTCTGCTAAGTGAACGGTTTCACCAGATGCCTTTGTTTTCAGTAAAAAGTCAATTTTTTAAAATTTCTTTTTTTTAAAGTATTAAGTGAAGTGTACTTTTTCTTGTAGAAAATATGGAGGATAAAGTCAGCACACAGTGGGGCATATTTGAAAAGATGTCAGTAAGGAGCATGTGTTCTGCTTACATCTGAGTGTTTTTCATTCCTAGAATCAGTTTCATGAAGCACAAGGAGCAGGAACATGGAAGCACAGATTACAGAGAGTACAGAACCACCTCTTGCGTTTAACTACAAAAAGGATTAAAAATAAATACAAAAATTGCTCTTCCAGCTTTAGATAGTTTTTCCTCATTAGACCAACTGAACTACAGACCTGCATCAGGCCATCGGAACACTACTGCTATTGTGAATGGCAAATATAAATCCCTAAGAATAAAAGAATAAACAAACATTGTGGCACAAAATATTCCACCATGATTTCCTGAGTCCTAAAGAAATTAGTTAAATCTGTGTATCAAGGAGAACATGTTACAGCATGTGTTAAGTAAAGACCTCAAACTGGAAGAAAAACTGCTTTATAAACGTTACCCCCCCCCAAAAAAAATCAATAGAAACAATATACTATGCCATTTTCCTTACCCCCTGAGCTTTCACTGGAATTTATTTGTGGCACAGTGACTTCAGAAGCCTGTATGTTGGTCACAGATGCYGCTGTTACAGCTGGCGCAGGACTGGTTCTGCTAAAAAGAGAAAAATGACAAAATGCTGAACATTAGTAAAGCTATGGTGCTATATGATCCACCTTTCATTACATCATATGCATAGCCAGTAACCATAGCTAATAGGATTTTACCTACATTACAGAGCAGAACTTATAATACTATGTCACAGTAGGAAGACAGAAATGAGCATTGACCATCTACTATCGAACTTGAGCAACAGAAGCTATTTCAAATATTTAATCTGAATCACTTCAGAGACAGTTTTTTAGACCAGCAAGAACTTGCATTAAAAAAAGGCAAAAATTAAGGCAATGTCTGCCCAAATAAGGTGCAGGGGAAAACATAGCAACTATTTTCCTGAAGGATAGAACAAAACAACTGTAGAAGGACTAGAACAGGAAGTTTGTTTTCAATCTACACACACCATTACGACTATGATTTCAGTCTGGACTTCCCAAGCAAAAACCTGGGATTTCACATGACAAAAAAATTGTTTTTGCATTTTCAAGAAATAGGGAAGCAGTATGTGTCCCAAATCAACACAGGGCAATTTCCACTTCAAGTGTGACATCCTAGATATCATAGACTTGTTTTAATAGCACAGTCAGTGGCATCAACTATTGAAAATCATTTACCACGGAAGACTAACTAAAAGAGCACTTGTCAAAAGGAGTAACTTTAGTGAACGTAAGTATTTTACCCTACACAACATCCTATAATATACATCTAATACTGCACATTTGCAGGAGCTTGATGTTAACTTCTCTGTGTATCAAATAGACAAACATGAGACTCTTGAAAGAAGAGAGAATAGAATCCCATTTACTTGGGCAAATTGAAGTTTAGATAGGAAAAGACTTAATACAGAAAGTTAGGATTAAGATAAACATTAACATGTACACTTTGAAAATACAATGGAAAATTATGTTCCTAAGCTTAATTTGCATAAGTATCAGTAATAGCAGTAGCACTACTGATTTCCCAGACAGAACGCCTAAACTTCTCTATTGTCTCACATTTTGATCCAAAACTCACATAACTCTTCCTCACTCTCACACCTCAATTTCCTGCTCACCACCTTTCACAGCCTCCTACTGCAGTGCCCCCAAGTTTTTGTATCACCTTGTTCTTCTAGGCATCTTTACCCAACTTTATAATTCCTCATCTGAAGTCCAATGCCATGCTCCCTATCCCCCAAATTTAGCCCTGCTCTAGTGCTCAAACTAGAAATAAGAATGTTTGCAAGCTCCAATCTGGAACATTCACACCTTGATAACTGGAGTATCTCACGCATGCATTATTTGCTATGCTTTTAACACGAGCAATTCAGGAACAGAAAGCAGCAACAACACTAAAAGTCTTCATTACCCCTGAGAACTCCCAGAACTGTTCAATGGACTCGTCTTCATAGCACTAGTAGGYGAAGGCACAGACGTGCTGTTATCACTGTCCATAGACAAGTCTAGGCTGCTGTCATTCAGAGCTGTCAACCTGATCCCTTCTGTCGAATGCTGCAATCCACAAGACAAAAAAAAATTATATTAACCTTATTAAGGGCGTAAAAATCAACGAAGATTCACATGATGTAGTATTTCAGTTATGCAAAATGTTACCTGTTATATTTGTGGGGGAAAAAAAAGAAGAAACGGGAGGTGTTTTAACAGTGATGAGCTTCCACCATGAACTAAGCATGTATGCATGCCTTAAATGCAGTTAAATTTAAGTACGTTTTTAGAATAAAAAAAAAACAACTGAAAGTAGGAGTATTTAAAAATGCAAAACATAAATGGACAAATTTTCAAATCCTTTTACATGTAAATAATCCACTATCCTGCCACTACAAACATTTAGATCTTCATGTTCACAATTCAAGTACAGATTTGTCTGAACCAATGATGTCCAAAAACATAAGATAAATCATTATTATATTTAGTGATTGTATTTTCAGCTTTATTTCAGGTTTCTTTGTTTTTGTGGGCTTATAGATACTGCTTTCACTAACGTCAAAGTAATACTGATGTACACCAAAACCACAATTAATACAAAGAATTTAGAGACCGATAGAAAAACCCTCCTCTGACATAGTACTACTTAAAGAGATGCATTACTTAATATTTACATTATCCTCTGAAACTTATTACAAACAGATTTACACTTGGTTTCGAGACAAGATTTCCTGTTCTTTAAAAAAAGCAGTTAATCTRAAACAGCTATGGTAATAAAGCATGTTATTCAGATATACCTAAAACAGAGTATATAACAGTGGTTTAGCTATTCACAAAAACAAGTAAATCTGTACTGCTCTCAGATTAAGCAAAGACAAAGCAGCAGGGATTTTGAAATACAAACTAAATTGTTAAATTCAATGTTCCACCCCCTTCTTCCTACCTCCACTGAAAGTAAATCACATCCAACGCAACAGCGTAATTAAAAATTTTGCTACCATTCTCATGTGTGGCCACACAGGTAAACTATATATTGATGGAGAAAATAAACCTGGATAGGCAATGGGCAACTTTCTGATGTCAAAACTGTCATTTAAATATTTTACTCTTAATTAAAAGAGCATACAATACCAAAAGCTGCCAAATTGTAGGTTGAAGAATACTTTCCTTCAAATTATCCTCGAAGTATTCAACCTCAGTTACAGCAACAGACTACCATCTTAGATACAAAAAGGCAGCAACAAGTTCAACATTCTACTCTGCTTCTGTTTGAAGACTTGCAATTTTACATTTAGGAGACTTACAGGAAAATCTAAGTAATAACAACTTAAGAGGAAAAATCTGGAGATAGCAAGAATTGCTTGACTGATTGTTCTATTGGTATTATTACAGATGCTTCCTTTAGATGACCTGCATGTTAAAATAGCAAGAGAGCTTTAAAACCTTATTATTACACTGTTTTAGATCTGTTTAGTTTAGGAAGGCCAACAAAATATGGTATTTCAGACAGACCTGAAGATACTATCCACATTGTTGATGTTCTGGGAAGTCTAGTATTACAATTAGTGCATCTAATAATACTGCTACAGTCAAATGAGATCACATTGCTTACACAGGTAAAACTAAGCTTTTAAAATGTGATTTTAGTGCTTTGATTAGTAAACCTAAAAAGCTGAGAAATCATTTCTCAATGGCATTTTTACTGCTTTCAAATATTAATCAAGTTTACCTTTTTCTTTTTCTGAAGCACGTGATTAGGTAGCAGTTGGTGAAGTTGCTTACGTTTCACATGCCTTGCAGCAATCTTCATATCCATCTCAAACATCTTGCTGTTTATTGCTTGCCTATAAACTACACAATTAGAATAACATTAAGACATATTGAAGCATTTTGCAAAGTCCACTTACTTGCCCAGGCAGAAACAATTTGCATTTCAGAATATTTATTACCCTCAAGAACAAGCATAGCGTTTCCTTGTTCTGGAGGAAGAAAGTGAACCGCCTACTATGCCAGCACTGATAGTACAAATGCTAAAATTTTATGCTGGAAACAGGTGACCTGTTTTCCAAGAAAGATATCTTGCAAGCACACAATTCTCTAAACTATATTATTACCAAGTTTTAACAATAACAGCTCTGAAGTGAATTCTTCATTTCATCTCAAAGGGACTAAAGATAGAAATAAGATTTCCTCCTAAGAATTACATTATTCACATAAAACTATTTTCTTCACAGTTGATTCAGCTTTTATTTATGAAGTTCCTACAACAAATGGGTTCTAATTCAGTATTTGAATGCTTGTGTGACAGCTAATATATTGCAAATCATTCTGGCAACTCAGATACCCCTATGTTTTTATACGAAAGTGATTTATGTTTGGTTTTTTCTGCTATGTTTTTCGTTGGTTTGCTTTGTTTTGTGGGGTTTTTTTTGTGTGGGGTTTTTTTGGGTTTTTTTTTGTTTTGGNGTTTTTTTTTTTTTTTTTGTATTTGTTTTTGTTTTTTTTTAAATTATGTCTACTATAATGAGCTGTTTCTCTTCACCTCAGAACACTTACTTCTGGTAAGTCAACATGGTTAGTGCTAGTAAAGGAACTACACTGCAACCCAACATCTTGGGTTCAAGTAAAGCCAGGTAAAAATGAAAAATGTGTTATTCTTTCACACCGACCTTCTATACAATGTTGAACAAAGCTGTGGCAGACATATGAACAAAAAAATTGTTTTGTGCACCTTAAATACAAAAACTTAAGAGGTATGTCCCTTATTCACTGCCTATTCTACAAATGTTAAGGAATCTCATGGAATAGGCTGTGAATGTGTAATTAGAAAGCTGTTAAAAGACAGACACACAAAGAGCTCAATGAATACTGCATATTGAAGAGCCTACTACACTAATTCTTGGTATTGAGGAAGCCTGTAAAGCCTCTGTGTAAAGACTACACAAGTTACAGTTAAGGTAGGGGCACGCTCAGGAAAGCCAGACATGGTTAAAGCATTCCATACTCCTGACATTTTTTGTTACCGAAGTTTTAATACAAGGAAAACCTAGCCCACTCTTCGTGGCTGTCTTCCTCCCCCTGCTCCCACTAAAAAGCAAGCTATTCCCTAATTTCATTCTTAAAAACACTTCAGTAGTTTTGATAAAATCTTAGGATCTATTTCAAAAGACAGGGCAAACGTAAGTTTTCRGGATGGATTAAAAACAACGAAGACAGACCCACATTAATTTGAGATGACAAAGAAACCCACAACACACAACAGAAATTGTTTGCTAGCTTGTTACCTTTGGAAAAATCGAACAGAATTGAACAGAAAATTGAACAGAAAATTATGCATCAGAGTCTACAATGATTTCGATGAAATGCTACTTCATTTAAAATTGCATACATTTAGACAAATTTCAGATTTGAATGTAGTGAAAGTAAATCAGATTCAAAAATAGTAAGTGCAAGTTTTAGTATTTTCATACCAAAAATCTGACAAGTACACTATTGAAATATCTGTTTATAAACAATAGAAGACCTGAGGAACTATAATTCATAGATTCCTTCACTCTTTCAAAGCAGCAGCCAAGCTATTATGACTTTTCTAAATTCTCAAAAATTAGGATGTCTATAGTTTCACCTTCACCACTTATAACCAAAAGGAATATTCCACCTCTCTAAAAAAATAAAAATCCCATTGATTGAAAAAGGCAGAGATAGATATACAGAGAGACATATATATATATACACACACACAGACTCGCCACTGCAGCTATATATGACAATAAAGAACTTTCAAATCTTGGCATGATTTACTTAAAAATATATATGTATATTTATATTCTATTCACTCATACACCCACACCGGGGTGGGGGGTGGAGATGTACAATTTCCTCGCTTCCAGTCTTACTGAGTCTTAGAAATCCAGAGACCAGGGTTGCATTAGGTAGCACTTGAACCTATTCCTTTAACTCTGTCTTGTGCCTTAACTGTCATTTGTTTAAAAAAAGATATCACAAATTTATTAGATAAGCCTGTCAAAGGTACTGTTCCTTTCTTACTCTTACTCACTGTTACCAATTCTTTGCTTACAAATCTCTTATGCGTGGTCTAAATTATTTTCGTGAATCAAAAAGTAAACATCAGAAAAAGTCAAAAAGGTTTCTTGCACTGAGTGTTGGACATGAAAGTAAAAGTTACTGAACCAACTAGCTAGCATGAAACACCATGGAATAAAAGGCATTTTGTTCTAGAGTCTACTAGATACTCAGCTTTAATCCACGGATAAATTCAGTTTCATCAAGTAATAAAAATGTTTAAACTGTACACACATTGTCAAAATGCTTAATAAAGACCACAAGACAGTGTACCATTTTTAGTGAGATCTGAAAGATTTGTGTGCATCATTTTAATCAGTTTTAATGAAAACAAACCGAAAACAATTAGTCTGAAGTGTCTAGAAGCACTAAAACTCATTAAAACTGTATTTCATTAAATAACACCCTAACTCCTTAGCTGAATCCTTCTACTCTCTGTCTAGATACAATTCTACTACTGAAACAGACTACATTATGAACAAAGATAACAACTTCAACAAGTTTATTAATACCAGAACATCTAGAAAGCAAAACTCACCTGTGTCTGTAAAAGACTGAATGTCATAGGTAAGATCAACACTTAAATTTTCAGAATTTTCAGTCTTCTTAAACACCAACCCAATCACCCACATTGTACGGTATTCTTCCCTGGAAAATTTTATATAAAACAAGTTATATAATACTGACAGAAGAACTGAATAATCTAGTAAGTTATCTGCTGCAATAGACAACAGTTGTACATTTTAGCTCCACTAGCAATGGGGAGATAGCCATAGAAGGGCAAAAATCAAAGCTGACAACATTCCCTTTTCATTCGCAATACAAAAAAGTCATGAAAGTGACACATCTGTCTCCAGCAAACTTAATCAACTAAGGTCATCAGTAGATTACTTCATTCAAGTGTGCTTCTGTATAGATTCTCTCATTTTTAGGAGTTACAACTAGCCATCGGAACTGTAAAGGAAATAGATTTGAAAGGAGATCACAGATTTTCAGCACCTGACCCTGAAAGTAATTAGAAACTATTCCCTGACTAAACAACTTACATTTTGCCACCTAAACTTGCCTTCAACTCTTGAATTTCTTAGGTGTAACTGACCACAAAGTGCAGTTTTCAAGTAAGAAGAGCCGCCCTTTAAAGCTCACCTTCACATAATGTACCTGGTAGATAAATTATTATATTCTGTTACAGAATAGTGTAACACTTCTATAGCAGCTCAAGACATTTAACGTTTTAATTCAAATGTCTTTTCCCTGTAAGACTATTTCAGAAAAACACTGTTTTCCAATCAATTAATGAACAAATTTAGGCAGGCAGGTGAAAGAACATACACTGTTTACATTGGGAAAATGACCTTTCCTAAAAGCATTGCCCAAATCAAGTCCTCTGAAATAAGAGCTAATCGGAGCCTGTGATTAAGCAGGCAGTTGTAGCTGTATTTACGCACTAAAATGGTGCTGAAGAGGTACTGCCTGCTTCTGTCCAATTTCACTTGGAACATGCATGTAATTTATGTATGTAACTTTAAAAAAAAAATTAGCACCATACTGTCACTCACAGCAGTTGATGTCTGGAAAAGGCTGTGTGGAAGGTAATAAACAAGGCTTTTCACATATTCCCAGTGAAGACAAAAATTTCTTCCCCATTCTCACACTTCACACAAAAATATGCTTCCTTACGAGTTAATTACAACACTCTCTAGAAATAAAATAAAGTCTTAAAAAGAGTTTTTAGCCCACACACCTGCATCATTATTTTGAGTGGGGGAGGAGGGGGTGGCAGAGGGGGGAAGGAGTTGAAAAACATATATAATGCTAAACAATTTGAAGTGCTTGGTATTCTCTCCACTGTTTCCATATCCTGAGGAATTCTACCATCAGCCATTACCAAGTTTAAATTATATGCATCTCAACTGCTAAATTTAATAACATCAGATGTACTTAAGTTAATCAAGATTCCAGTTCTACTGTGCCTGATGTTCTACCTGATTTTCAGTGCTGCCTCAATTAAAACTGTCTTACCAACTGATGCGAGATGCTCAAAGCACAGCAGCTAAGTAGCAGCAGCTAACACGGATTATCGGCAAGAACTTGTGCAATTAATACAATTATTAGAAAGAATATATTCTTTCCTTAAAGTTATTTTCTGGCTTAGAAACATTCTTATACAGAATAAAGACTATCTACTTTTACGAACACTACTTGAGAAGAACTGCTTGCCTTTAGATGCCATCATTAAAAGTTAATCCATTTAAGATTCTATAAAATTGGTATTTTAGCTAAGTTAGTTTCTCACCATTACATGAAAAAACAGTTTTGCTTACTTGTCAGGATTCTCCTTGGGTGCTGGGAATGACTGTGGATTCACATGAGCCAGAGTAATGAATTCATTCTTCTCCAGGTTTCCAACTAGAATACGGATTTTTGATTCCACCAAGCCCACCCTGCATAAATGTCATTTATTAGCAAGTTCTCATTAATATGAAATAATAGAAGTATCTAACATCACTTATCAGGATAAAATCCTTAACATTCTCCTTATACTAATATTTGAGACTACAAATGAACTAGTGCACTATACATGACAGATTAATTCAGATCAATAAACAAAGTGAGTATGTCACAAAAACTAATGCAAGGGAAGCTTAAGGATGCCCTGAAGCTCTCATTACGGCCTCATTTTACAAATGGAATTAAATAGCAAGACATTACACATCATATGAAAGGCAGTCAGCAAGAAACTCCTACATATTTCTCCAACATTCTTTTGGCTTCAGATCATGAATTTTGAAGTTGAAGAAATTCCCAATACCTGACAATCTTAAAACTCCTCTAATAAAAGAGAGCAGAAACAAGGGAAAGAGGCATTTTTGTTTTGAAAAACAGCATTTCAAGAGATTGAAAACATACCTCCTCACGCTGCTTATTAAAAAAAGTGCATAAGGCTTAAGAAAATAAGATTTGTACAGTGAACCTGACTGCTGTAAAGAAGCAAAATTCAAGCAACACCCTTCACTCCCTGGTTCTTCACTTTTATTGTTTTTCAGAAGTGTACCACCTTCATCCATTTAATTCTGAAACATTGAAGCTCCACTTTGTTTCGTTAAAAAGATACTAGATACATTAGATATTCCCTTGCATCCAAGGTTGACAGGTTTTTGGTTTTGTTGTTTGGYGTTTTTTGGTTTTCTTTTAAATAGCAAGCACTATACTCACCATTCTAGTCGCTGTTTTTCTGTCGGTGCGCTTGCTAGAAGTACAATATAATGCCTTTGGAGATAAAGACAATATGCTATTCTATTTATACTTCTAAAACTAGACATTCAAACCTTAATATTAAAACTTTGCAGTAAGTTCTACATTGCAAACTACAGATTATTAGCTTAAGTACATACCCAATAATAAAATTAAGCACTGTTAAGTAGACAAAGGGGCTATATCCCCCAAGTGCATGACTAAGGACTTCTCAAAACATTTCATATTTCAGGGACATTTGCAACTACACTTTAATACCAGTAACCTTAATAAAAGGCTAGGAAGGTAGCACTAATTGAAAACCAGTACAGATATTTCAATACCTAATGAGATCAGGGATTTAACTGACTACTAGAGATTCCTTGCAAGTAAAAACAATTGTTCACAACCATCTATACATATGCCAGTTGTCTTAGTCTCAACATTATTTCTGAATAGTTAGAAGAGTGGTTAGCACATATGCATTCAAAGTCAAAAATAATACTATCAAATGTGGTTTAAAAAAATCTTGTATCTGCATTTTAGAATTGTCTGAAGACACTTATCTGAAACTTCACAAGGAATGTTTCCTCTGATGATAATTCTTAAGCTCTCAATTATATTCCAGGATAATCAGTGTATACCCACTGTAAGTAAATTTCAGAGAAACAGTATACAAAGCAAGAATGGTATTTTTAAACAAAGAAGCCCAAAGACAGTGGAATGGGAGATGGTTACTTTTAACTTGAGTTCACAATGAGAGAGGTGGGGGAGCCTCATATGTCTACAGTCAGGTTTTTCAGAAGTTTATCTGGGAATTCTATTTTAACATCCTAAGTCATCCAACTTGGCATTACTCTATACTGATATGGTATATTTAGGTATCTTCAGAGCAGGATTTAAAGAACAGTAGTAACATGAGGAATTAGATCCTAGTACATATAGCTCATAGAAGGGAACGCAAGGTCAATGATGGTGAAAAACTATGGTTCAAAAAGAGTCCTCTGATGCTACAGGCCTTTAAATCGTAAATCAGAATCAACAAATCAAATCAGTAACTACAAGTTTCTGTACTTATCTTTAGGTGGCAAGAGGAGAAAAAACTGCTAAATGTACAGTCCTTTGAATTCAGTCAGAGAATGTCAATGAAATAAGAGGACTGGAAAAGAGAGATCTGGAGAAACTTCCTCCCCCTTCTGAACCGGGCATTTTATCTACTTTTTTTTTTTCTCATTTTGGCAGTATTAACTGCTTCATACAAAAATGTTAAGGAGTTTTTCCTGTTATCTTATTGAAATCCTCATTTTAGTTACTTGTAGGATACCATGACTCCATCATTTATATTAAAAAAAAAAAAAAAAAARGCAAAAAGAATAAGGGTCCTTTACGCAAATTCTGTCACTAATTTCTAATATCAATTTCTCCTAAGGAGCACTAGATACGCAACTATCATCCATAAGATTCCTACATCATACATACCCCACACACTTGCAGAATGTTTCATTTAGTAGAAAAGACAACTTAAGCTTTTTGTTGTTTTTAACCATGTAWGAACTGAGACAAATCTCAAATCTGCCAGTATTTGAAGAAACTCATTTTCCAGTTACTTATTAAAATCAGCTCTTTGAAACAAACTTCTGAAGAACAATTTAAAAAAAATATTGAATTTAGCTATGTCTAAAAGCCTCAGCTAGCTGGTGAGCACCTAGAAAAAGAAAACCAAGCCTTATTTATGAAAATAAGTATAATGATCAGCTATTTTTGCTCAGGTAGTGCTAGCTGAAAAAGAAAGAAAAGGAAAAGATGCAATTTCTTCCCCCCACCCCCAACCGTTAAACAATGCTGAGAGTGAATTAATCACTGGAAACCTGCTACTGCCATTTTCAGTAAAATTTAAAATAGCACAAGCTGTTAAATTAAGACATACTTAGTTTTAGAGTCCAAGGTCTCACTGCTAAATTTTACGAAGACAAGATTCGTTATCAGTTCTTCATTCATAATTTTATCACAAAGAATATGTCTAATTCAGAAGTATCCACTACTTCATGATAAAGAAAAAAAAAATTCTGAAGTTAACCTTCTACCTCTCAATGGTGATTTTTAGATGCAGGGTATTATTTTGAAGTATATGGGTTTGGTCTTTTTTGGGTTTTGTTTTTTGGTGTTGTGRTGTTGTGKTTTTTTTTGGTTGGTTGGTTTGGGTTTTTTTAGAAACTGGTGCTGTTTCTCTCCCACTGTCTCCCTATCAGCAATATGTTTTCATAATAATAACCTAATGTAGATATTATGGAATTGTCTTACACTATTAACACCTGTACCTACAAAAAACAAGTTATTTTTAAGAGTCCTACTACTTTCTGAAAAAAACTGGGAACACCTGAACATGTTCATTTCATTTTTTCTTTATTAAACTGTCCAGAATTTACACTTTAAGTTATCCAGTGCTTTAGATAAAGTCCTATCAAGGCAAGTGTTCAAAGCACCTTTTTAAAAGGTATGTTTATATTCTACTTATTTAGCAGGATATCTGTCTTTGTAACAGAAAACAATATACTAGAGCTCATTAAATGAATGTCATTTCTCTCATGACCATAATTCCCTCTTGGTTTTAAGCTCTAATAATTTCATTCTCATACTCATGTTATATCCATTTGAAATTATTCTTATTTCCCTGTAAAACACCATATCCAGCAAGTGTATGTTCTTTGTTGTCGCTTCCCCCCCCATCTGAAAAATTTACACCTACATGAAGGGCAGATAACACATGTTGCAACTCCCTAACTCCAGTAATTGCTAACATTTTAAAAATAAAATAAAAAAAATTAATAAGAACAGATTTACCCATTTTCCCAATTTCTAATATGTTCCTGCCATGCAGGTATGCAGTAGCCTCCAGATTTCCTTAGTCACACATCATTGAAGTTTATTTTTAAACACAGCTAACAAGTCAAAAGTGTTTACGATCAACATAGATGTTTAGCAACTAATTGCCACTGAGTGATACAGATTACTAAAGCTATGCTTTCAGAGAAAAAAAGAAATGTTTTTAAAAGTATGTCTCAGAGCAAGGATCAGATCTTCTCTTATCTGGCAGAGCACTACACACTGCTTTGAATTTCAGCAGGAACAAGTCAAGGCACCTACAATTTAAACAGGAGGAGAGTGTGAAAAGGGGAAAAAAATCCAAGACATCTAGCTTTCAGATGGAGATTTCACCAACAGAGCCACATTTATTGCATACTGATGACTGCATATAATGATTTTATTTTGTAAAGGTTACTAACCAAAGCTTCAAATTGACTTACTAAGGTAAAACAGAGAAAATCTTGGGTAATTTAAATTAAAGCAGGCTCCATAATACCATTCCACAGTTTAAAGAAAAAAATTAAAGCAAAGACATTTTGTGCAAAACATACAAAACCTGGATATTTAATGTTGGCAAGAGAAGCTTTTATTGCTAAAACTGATAAAATGGCTAAAGCTGGTACACAAAAGACTATATTAAAATGGAGATTATTTCAAATTACATTTAATGTTTCCTATTTTTCCTAGTTTTGAAAGAAACAAAGAAAATGTACTAGGGAACTTATTAGCAACCACTTGAGCATAAACTGATTTGTCTGCAGACCATTTTTAACTTCAAAAAATAATGTAACTTTACAGTGCTCTTTTAAGTGTTTTCAAACTTAATCTCTAAGGTAAAACATAAAAGTCATCCAAACGTTTTAAAGCTTTTATCATGCAAAAGGTATAGAAACAAAACACAGACACATTATGAAGGTCATCAGTCTCTTTTAATGGGGGAACTGTATATTTCAGTCTTGTTTAGATTAGTACATAACCAACCAACCACCCAACACAGAAACAAGTGTAAAATATATTTGATCTTGAATCAAGAAAAATGGGTCTCCAATTTCAACTGAGGGCAAAGAAGATGTAGTCCGTATTTTAATAATCCATATTTATTATAAAAATACAACTTTCAGCAAGTCCATATACATTTAACAAGCTTCTGCCCCACAAGCATATTACTAGAAACCCTAAAAATGTGAAGTGTGAACTTCAGTATTTCCCTTAGAGACATTACAAAATTAGAGAAGCTAGGTGTGAAAGAGTATTAATAAAGAGCCAAAAGCCTTAAGCCTTAACGAAAAAAATCTAGTAATAACTAGTACATCTGGCAGGTAGTCAACACAATTGCAAAAATATCTTTTATTATCAGAGTGAACTGTTGACTATATTGACAGAAGAAAACACACAGTTTCAAGTACGAATTCATCTTAAATATAGACCTTCAGAATTAGTTCTTTTAATAATCTTGTTTCCTGGGAGGCAAGACCCATTTTTAGAATGCTTACTGACACCACTAAAGAACATTCTGTTAGTCAAACCAGCCGATATGTCTTCAATTTTACTGGTAGCATACCAATTGTACAGTTAACTGGTGACATTCTAAATATCTGGTCAGGGACTAACAGGTGTCTGAAATACATGCTAAAGACAAAAAAACCCCACATATCTGAGGAAATTATTCATTTTCTAAGAGAAAGGGCAATAGTGCATTCACTCCCCCTCTGTATAGAAAAATCCTAACAAAAACACTTTATGGAAGTCTAATGTATGTATATTTAAGATCCTGTGCTACAGAGCATCATTAGGTATTTTAACTGATAAAACTTAAAATATTCTGCCATGCCATAAAATACATACTTGTACTTTTGAAAGAAGTTTGGAGCTTCAAAAAGTTTGGACCACTCTGCCTTACTCAGCAAAATTTCATCTGTGATAGCAAGACCTAAATTATAAAAGAAAATTTAAACTTTTTTTTCAAATAGTTTAGTACCCAGAGTAAAAACAGCTTATTAACTTAGCAAAGGTTACTACGAATTTTTTCCCCCCTTCAAATTCAAAGGAATTTATTTTTATAAAGCTTTATATTCCAGTCATACCTTAAGTGGTCATTGGTTACACAAGTCACATTATTAAAAAAAAAAAAAAATCAATAAAATACACTTAGAAACGTATGTTAATTGATCAGACTGATATTTCACGTATTTTTGCTTTGCAGTGTAACACAGCTCAATTTAATCTTTTGTGCATGCCACAGTAACCACTCAGTCCAAAGGAGATCTTTTTCCTTACAGTACTTGAATCATCTCTTGTGCAAGGCATTGTACAACAAGGCAAAGAAACAGTGAGACAATAAGCTACTGCTCTGCCTGAGAGAGCTACTAGTAGTTGCTCTCTGCATCAAGTCTACTCCTTGCTTTGATGACGTCTTATCTACTGTAATTATCCAAGTAGATTACCAGGAAAAATCTAGAGGACTCATCTCTGAGCAAGTATATTGTATTAGGCCTAGAAGCAGCCATCAAGTGGGATTACTACACTCATCTTCCATGTGGCATGACATAATCTAAAGCTACTAAAATAAACAAACAAAAAAAGATATTGTACCATTAATTCTCATTTTCAGAGCACAAGGCATTCTAACTAATTACCCTCAGTTTCTAACAATGAAGGAGGTATCTGCAGAAGTCTCTACTGAATTTGGAACTTTAAGCCACATAAGCTTAACAGGCCAAGTTCTACCTCCCTCGGAAGAGAGTCTCTCGTCAAGAAGCTATTTAACATCCTCCCACCTCCCCCCTCACAAAGCATACCCACAATGGAACTATTCTAAATCTGTTTGAAAACATTTATATAGAGAGTGTAAGATAATACTTACCTTGTTTAAATTCCTCAACCATGACCATCCGTGTGGAAACGGACACATTGTAGGTAGAGTTCTGCTGTGGGTATGCTGGTGTAATTATAGGCATAAGATGGTACCTATCACTGGGGTTTACCTATATATAACAACAGCCAATCAGTTTTCTTCAAGCATACACATGAGTTAACAAATTTGGATTTCTCCCTTTACTACAACCGAGTCTTAAGCTCTAAGAGACCTTAGTTTGCAGACCAAGTAAATTTACCAACAGTTCAGAGAAAGTTTAGAAAACAAGGATAATGCTTTCACAAAGGACATCATTCTGAACCACAGTGATGTGGGGGGGTTGTAACCTGTCAGCACATCAAGATCAAGTTGCAGGCATTTCTAAGTCCAGAAATACCAACTGAACAGAACACTCTCTCTCTTTAATAGAAATTAGCTTGTGATCACATCAAAACAAGGATACCTTATCACCACATGAGCACCTTCAGAAGAATGACTGTCTTCAGACCTTGCAAAAAGAATTTTATACTTTATTTCTGTAACACTACTGAAAACAAAGAGCCAGCTTAAGATGAGAGGCTCTAGGCAACCTGACAGAAGCATCACTTGCGTTTACGTATCTTTTATTAAACAGCACACAGGGAAACAAAAAAGGGACAAAACACGCAAAATACATTTAAAATAGCATTAGGGTAGCAATCTTGTAGATGGTAAATTAAAAATAAACCTGTCATTAACTCACCCCACCTTTGTTTAGCTACTACAACACAGACAGTTCCCATCACACACTGACCTCAAACCCCCTATCCCAGGAATAACAGTAAGACTCAAGAACACTTTTTCAACTGTCTCACATTATTTAAACGTGGACTTTTGTCAACCAGAAAAACAGATTTGAAGTACGAAAGGGCACACAACTCAACCTCTGGTGCTTACACTACTCACCAAAAAAAGATTAGTTGAACACCAACTATTCTAAAATTGACAAAACAACATTGAACACCTTCACACTATGCCCCACTAAAACCTCAGAATGTGAGCTGTGCATCTGCTGCAAGCTGTTTAATGTCCTTCAGGCAGTTAATAAATGTCCAATGTTCTTAATATAAGTGCTACAAAGATGGAGATCAAATTATCAATAATATAAAAAACAACTTAAAGACTTCAAGTTACGATCTTCTTCGGTCCAAGATGAATATGGAACTGAACCTATCCAGCTGTGACTGCCACACTGCAGTGAATTCAATATACTTGAAGTAACAGGTTTTAAGTTAGAAGCAAAACGTCTTAAGATAATCAGTTTTTCAAAAATGCATTGCTTTAAGGCGTGTATCTAATTACACTAAGTATTTATTAAGATCACTTATTGCAAAAGTTGGGAGTAATAAGTACATTGTTCAGCAAGTGTACTTCAAGCATTCTGTTTAGAGAATTAAGGTTTGTTCCACACCCAGGAGAACTAGAGGTTACTTATAAAGACGACATAATACCAAAATATTAAGTTTAATAAACCCAAAATGAAGTTCACCCACGATTCTTTAAGCAACTGAATTTATTGTACAGTGTGACTTATAGGGGAAAAAATAATACACTAACCCTTGGGTCCCATACAGGCAAATTAAGATTGCATTCTTCTGGCTGTTTCAATAGCACTGGATTTGGCCATTCCCTGTTCAAAAAGATTGTAGCACTGAATAAGACTATTGGATACAACCATATATGTTCAACAAACAATACTTTTGAATGTGATCCTTCTTAACCCTGCTCTCAAGGTAAAGCATCATGTCCTTGAGACTAAGCTCATCTAACTGGGGTTGTTTAAATAAGCTGTATTGCTGAACTACAGTACAGCTGTAATTAGCTTCTTCAGGGCATCAGAACAATGAATTTTCTGTAGTTTTGGAGCTTTATAACCACTGGTTTAGGTAACTAAAGTAAACTCCTCTAAATTCTTCTTGACGTATACCTATCAAAGAGCAATTCCTCTATGAAGATTGACATTGGGTCCATCTTCAAGCTAGCTGTTTCAAGGACAAACTACAGAACAAACAGCCAGCATGATTACAGCATTATAGTATCATTACAAAGCATATGTATTAAAAAAAAAATTCCAATCAAGACAAAAAGAAATCATGCTGAATGAAACAAAAAAAAAAAAAGCAACACTTCTGTTCTTCAAGTTAACTTTACTCATGGGAGTAGAGACATCTTCCTACAAAGAGTTGAAGTCAGTTATCTCTTGGTATTTGTACATTAATGCTCCTATGCTATGCACATACAAAATGGACCAGCAGTATAAGGAATACAAACAGAGCTTGCAATCAACATTCTTCTATTAGCTTAGTGTGACAAGATGCTACTAAACACTAMGCACCTCAAAGAGGCTATAAAGCCTATGGATTCAAGACAGCGAAACTGTGGAAATTATCTTCACGTTAAGAAGGAAAGACACTATACTTGAAGTAAAGCAACAACTTGGCACAATGATTCTTAGAATCTGTCAATGTCTTATGAAGAATATAGGTATCCAGACATGCTCTTGCAAGACAGAGTATTCATTTGTAATCTCCAAAGTGCACTTTTGTCCCATTCATTCTAAATTTACTTGGAACATTCCCATTGTTCCCAGAGTTATTCAAACCATCTGTCTGAGGTAACTAGCTCAGGAGTATGAATCCATATGTAATACCAAAACACCTACCACTCCACACTGACAAGATTAAAAAACACACTTTTGCCACTGGTTCTCCTAAACTGCATTTAATCTCTGTGCCTAAACCAGATACTGACATACCTCCTTTTCCCCTTACCCCAGTATCTGAATGTTAAGAGACTTTAAATTGTGGGGTGTCTGCTCTTATTTTGCACTATATAAGTATTTTATCTGAAGCGTATTGTTGAGTTACAACAAATACTTAAGAAAATTTTAATTAAAACCTGGGTGATTTTGTTTTGGATACTTTAAGAACAAGACATGTTGGATGACATTGAGAAACTCAAGCTAACAACTTTCTGGCAGCAAGAACAATGCTTGTAACTACCATCTTAATCTGCTAACAGCTGAAAATGATACCATAAAAACAGGACTAAAATTTAGTGTCTACAAACAATTTTATTTTAGTGTAATCTAATTTWAAAAAAAAACATACCATTTAGAAAATACCAAGAAAAATTTATGTACAAGAGTTGATGCTATTGCATTTGGATAAAGCTGGCAAGTTCTTGCTACTAGCATAGCCCAGGAAACACCGCCAAGGAAACCTAGGATATTGGAATAGATGTTGTGGCCTGTGGATTGAGAAGGAAAGAGACAAAAGAAGAGAGTTATCAGTAACTATAAGAGTTAACAAAAACTTCACAAATCTTGGAATAAAACTGCTTACGTTTTGCCCACAGTTTGATAGCTCTCAGCGTTAACCTGAAGTTGTCAATGTTTGGTACTAGATGCAGAATTTCATCGGTTACCCGGCAACCTGCCAAAAGAAAGAATTCATTAAGCTTGCTGCCTCCAAAGTTTTTTGCTTGCTTACCCTCCTCCCTCACCTTCTAAGTTATCAAACTTTTTAGATCAGCATGCTGGAAACTCGTTTCGTATTTTGATCACTTTTGAATTAGAAAGCTTAACGTATTTTCCTTTTTTTTTTCCCCTTCCTTTTTTTTTACTGTTTTACAGCAGCACTCAGGAAGACAATTCATGCATGCATAATTACAGTTTTGGACTGCTACTTGATTATGTAGCTTATGTTATTTATGAACTGTACAAGCTGTTTAAGAAACAAACAAGTTTTAAAGTTCTGTGTTATGGGATTACATGCAGTGTATCATAGAATGTGCATACAAATTAAAAAAGCATGAGTCTTCATGGACCTACAGAAAACCTGGAAGTCATAGATCAAAGCTTTGTTTGAATTATGAGAACAGCTAAAAAGAATAGTTTTTAAACATACGAGTTGTATCATTACTTTGATGGGATATTTTCAGGCTTAAGAATAACATTATAGATGACAATGTTAACCGCTTTTTTTTTTTTTTTAAAATCAAGAATAAGTAGTTGTTCGTTGTTACTAAATAGTTGCAGGGAGCTGGTTGCAAGAAAATAGTATTATCTGAGTGCCGTTCAAAGCAAGTAAGAGGCAAGTATGAATTCTAGAGACTGCACAAATGCGAATTTCACAAAACAGTGCAAATTGCTGTGGCAATCTGAAATTATCAAGTTTTCAGCTCATAACAGAAATCAGTGATATCTCATATGCTCCTCTTCCCCGCCAAGTTGCATACAGGCTGAAGCCCCTACCGTCCCGTACGTAAATATTTTTTTAAGCTGCGGTATTATAGAAAAGTTAGGGGTTACACAAGCTGGTAAACTACCAAAGGCCTGACCTCAAACCGACAGTACTTTGATATCCCCGATTTATCACTAATTTMATGTCTGTTTATGCGTATTAAAACACATGCAAATTAAAAACATGCACACATCTATTTATAGAAAAAGACAGTGCTCCACACAAAAGTCTTGCAAGTCCCATTAATTTCTAGACAGCAGCATTTACTACCCAAATAAAAGAAAAAAATTTATAAAAATCTGGCCATGAAGAAACAACCCTTCTCTCCAAAAAGATATAGAAAACTGGCTATGACTTCATTTCCAGATATGGAGTTGCTGTGTTTTCAGTCAAGTCCACAACCAAACTACTGTATCAAACAATCTAGGAGACTTAGTAAAAGATTCGACAAAAAGTTTATATGCAAACCTATATATACATACCATTAAGACTTCGTATGCATCTAATGTCTAAATTTTTAAGTAGGCTATCGTCTCGTAGGTCTAAGTCCTCAGGAATAGTTTGCAGTGCTAATCTTGCAAACAAAATATCAATCTTAAAAAAAGAGAGAAAAACATCAGAAAACTTTTTTCTTCTGTAGAATTAAATTCTGTAACCCATTTTCATCAAGTTTACTAATAATAAGAATAGTAGTCTTCCTAGTAGAAACTATCTCCTTAAACAATACATACTAACACCCTTCACAGACATTAAAAGAACACTTTCAGATGCTTCACCTATCTTATGGCTCCTTTTCCAAGACAATAAAATACACATTAAGATCAATACAGAACAAGCACACACAAAAACTATGTTGACTGTCAATGTAAATAAAAAAATCATTTGGGGACAAGCACCACTTCTAGGTCCAGAATACAAAATTCTACTATGTCAGAGCAAGTTGTGAAGACATAACCTAAATATTCTCAAAATTATCACTGAAAAAGTAGGAGACCTTTCCCATATAGCACTATAAAGCATACATGCAACTAGTTGCCTCTGTATAGGACCAGTATCTATGAAAAGTCTAGATATCTGATTATAGAAAACAGGAAGTCCTGAAAATCCAGCAGGCTCAGTAGCCTGTGTATAAATCAGTATAAATTTTGAAAGTATACCAAATTTATTTGCTATTACTTCTGCAATAATCTGTCATCACAGCTTTTCTAGGTCAAGAATATCTAAGATACTATTCAGCACTGAACTAGAGTTTTACATTGTCCCATACACAGCAAGGACATACAGAGAGTAGAGAAGCCAGTTTGCCTTTCCAGTCTTAGATTAGGTATCAGTCAGTATGATGAGAATATAAAGTGTATATGAGCAGCTGGTCTGCCAGGCAACAAGCCCCCTTCACCATATTAGACTTTTGATCATCATAAACTGATACCACTTCACCTACAAGATGATGAAATACCTAGTGCTATTGCACCAAGAACAAAACTGGTTTAGTTACATTAAAACTATTTCAGATAAAACAAAGCTGAAGATACCTTAAGATTAAGAACTTTTCATAGGTGCTTAAAACTTTGCATCCGTTTTAAACTATGAAGCACTTCTCCAAATAAAACTAATTTATGAAGTATTCAGTGCACTTTTGATTTAAAAGTCTTTAATAGCTGGTCTTAACAACACTCTATACTATAAGTAGAATTTTCTACTTAAGTCGAAAGTACTACTTTTCAATGTAAAAGAAGTTCAAAATTAACTTCAGCTTGAAGTTCTATTCTGATCTCTAGAAGGTCTAGCACTTCTAAAGGTTCAAAGTTCATTAACAATAAAAGGATTTTTCAAATCAAGAAATGAATAGCCTGTCCTATGTCATTTGGTTGGGGGGGGGGGGGGGGGAGGGAGCGTGAGGGGGGCAGGCAAGGAATCAGTTTTCTACAGGAAGAACAAAAAAAAATCAAGGAGGTTCTTGTTTATTTTAAGCAAGAACATAAAATGACTATGTAAAAACTGGTATTGGCAGAAACTTCTGGAGTTTAACTGACAGGATCACCACAAAACTAAAGTCCTGTTCCTCAGTTCCAAGGTTTTCTTTAGTGARAGTAACTTCTGACACCTTTTGCCTGGATTAGGAAAAGGAAAATTAAATCAAAATCTTCTGATACCAACATACTGGGCACAAACACAGCCATCAGAAATTGTGGCTTAACAACACTTGCATATACAAAAAGAGTGCTTATTGTAAGTTAGTGTTCAAGACTAGAGAACTCCATGCACTGTCAGCAACATGGCTTAAGTCTCAGTCATAAACCTAAGCCATCAGAGCCCATCATAAATTACTATATTGGAGCAAGATACTACTACTCTTATGGTATCTCTGTCATAAGTACTCTTATGACAATCCTTTCATTTCCTTATTTAGGCTTGTATTTTGAATTTTATTTAAAAAAAAACACGGGAGACAACACTGGCTTGAACATAAATGACCAGAAAAAAAGATACAAATAACAGACTAACCAGAGGATGCCTATGGCAAGTTTCAATATTTAGTATGAATACTTAAGCTATGTAAACAGAAAACAAGTTCTCCAGAAAAATGTTCATAATACCTAACTGAATATGGACAGTAATAAAACAGCTGACACAGATGCAAAGTCACAGGCTAGCTTACTGCATGGTATCACATTTCTCTGCACATTTTCTCCAAATGAGAGAGATGCATCTTTCTGCCTAAGTGTCAACTGACGCAAATATCAGTGAAAATACAAGTAAGTAAAGCTGGATGGATGAGGGCAAGGGGGGTGGTGGTTCATCTTCTTCCCGAGACTCAAAAATTGCCAGTACCCTAACTAATGACCATTATAATTGCAAGGTAGATACTTAACGCAGACTGGGAGAGAAGGAACCGTCCAGTCTTGTGTACAATACTACAGCCCTCCAAATCATGTCATGTGTCAGAAGACCAGCATGGGAATTCTTTCCCCACTGTGAAGCACCCTTCTTATACCCACCAGTTACTGGTTGACATAATCTAGGTACAAGCCTGATGAACTGTGTGCATGAACAGTTCGTATGTTTGTCTTGTCACCAAGAAAAAAGTGACAGGTTGACTATAAAACAGTGCAAGAAAGATTACCAGAGTATCTTTTGAAAGCAGTGTTCCTGTTTTCTCAGCAACTTCTCCAAAATAGTAAAAATCAAGTTAAGCAAGTTCGTCACTGCAAGACAGCTGATCCATCAGGCTGCAGGCAAACCAGACAGAAACTGGCATACCAAAACCATTGTTCTGGTCATGTGTTTAGACGTCTGAAGAGATCAGGACAAAGTGGGTACCAGTTTGCCTTCAACAGTACATTTCTGAGAAGTGATCAAAGATCACACAACTTCCTGTAGTACAAGGTATTGAAGCAAATCTGAATTTAAGGTTTGGACAGTTAATCATTAGCAGCCAAAAAATTACTGAAGCCACATTATTTATGAATATAATTTCTATTAAATATTACGTTTTAATAATGCCACACTGGTACTCTACAGGTCAGTAAAATAATCAGTACAAGTGGGTAACAGTGCCTAAAAAAGAACAGGGTGATATTGTACACGCAGCTTTAAGTACATCAAGGAAGACTTATTTCAGTCTTAAAGCCCCAATTTAAATTACACAACTGAGGACTGCTGTCAAGGACTTAAGTATGAACTTCAGAGAGTCACTTTAATAGCATTCGTATTAATGAATAGTATGTGAGTTATGGAGATCTTGAAAACTTTGTTTTAACCATGTTCTACCAAAACAAAATAAAAGATGATCATTACCTCTATTCCATCAAAACAAAGTTTAATAACTGGGACAAAAGCTTCTTCAACAGCCTGGGGGAAAAAAGTCGTATTTTATTTTCAGTACAGAGAAGAACATTTACAAGCAATAGCTAGCAGGTCTAAACAATCACAATGAAATGCTATGTATACAGATGCTTTTCCATTTTCAGGTCAATTTTTGTCAGCAACATCCTTCGCCACCATTGGGGATTTATGCAGTAAGTACTGATCTACTATGGTGCTACAGCTGTCTAGATGTTAATTATAACCCAAACTTATACCAACCAGCTCTGATGATGTTACCTCAAGGTCCAACTCTCTTCCTCACTACATGTAGGACACGATCAAGCATCTTTTACTCCTCACAGCATCTCTAAGTATTCTAAGGCCAACCTATGGGGATTCTTACTCTAAGAGGCCTCTTACTTCTATTGTTTCTGCAGTCAGTATTTTATGAGAAATGACGAGGAGACAACTGTGTAACTATGCAGTCTGACTTCACCTAAACCATTGCAAGTCACCAGACTCCAGAGCTCGATCTTTTCTAAATGTGGTCATTAATAATGTACTTTGACAAACAGTATCCATGATGAAACTATAGAACTTGATGTCTACTCTGTAATCAGCTAGGAATACCACCTTCCTGAACTGAGTATCTGAACTAAACACAGATCTGCAGAGCATTGCTTTCATAAAAAGCAAAGAACACTGCATACTTCTGAGTAAAAAATGTTAGGTACTGCCAGAGGCTAAACACAGTTCTAAGAGTGTTCCAGTTCTTAACAAGAGGAGGAAACACTATTCTATGCACTTAACCTTAGTTAAGGTTACGTTAATGTTACTGGTTGGCAGGACAGATCCTAAGCAAAATATGAACGTCACAAGTCTTTCAGACTCACTCCCTAGAGCAACCATTAAGAAAGCCTAGGTTCCCTAAAGATGGAGATGCACAAACTTTCTTAGACCTAGCTGCAATGATTTAAAAAAGTATTATGACACCCTGACCTAAAGGTTATTTGCATCACTGCAGAGCTACACTGAATAGCATACCTTGCTGATAAATCAACTACATTAGCTTCAGTTAGAGTTTATAGCAAAGCTAACTGGAAATCTGAAAATCAGAATCCTCTTAATTATAGCATGTGGATTTAAAGATAACTAAAAGTGTTCAGATAATAAAGCATTCAAAACAGTTGTTTCAGTGCATATAGTATTACCACCAGATGTTTGCACTACCCTGASAGTTACCAACTACAGGATGCATATGAGTGAAAGAATGCTGCAGAGACAGTCCCACTTATTTTATGGGAGCAGGACTAAACCAAACAAAGTTTAATACTTGCCAGCAACTACCTTCATCTAAAAAGAAAGAATTGCAGCAGAGAAAATACACTCTGAGCCAACACTGAGAAGACTAAAGCTCCCACCAGTTGACCTAGGAAGGCTTATCATTTAGGTAGAATGGAAACACAACACTGTATTCCAGTGTGTTTTCCATTTCTACAAAGGAAATCTTCATCTTTATATACTAAAAAACTTGCACAAGTATCTAATAATGAGACATACAAAAAAATGTAACCTCCATTTTCAAGTGCACAGTTGACAGCCAATATAGGAGGTTTAGTTAATATCAACCACTGTAATTGTTTATATAAGCACGAAATTATAAAAACAGCAGCATAACAATATACTTTAAAACCTTCATTAAAAACACACAAGTTGGCTTGAACAGTATCGGGACCAAACACTTACATTTGCATCTGCCTGGTGCTAGAGAGCAAGTAGAAATTTTGCAATACTAACACACATGCTAAGAGATCATTCTGCCACCCAGATTTTTAATTAAGTGTCTCTAGCAAGTGGGAACAGAAAATTTGGGAAAATCTTTATCTATTTCAACTATGGTGACAGGCTTCGCTGCAGGTTAACTAAAAATCCATTGCAAGCCTTAACAGTAAAGTTATATTTACTTATTTAATGCATCATCTTYCACTATTAACTTTTCAGCATCATCACTTCAGCTAGCTTTATCAGGCAGTTCACATACCCTCAGATCTTTTACTTCTTCTTGTTGTTTCAGTTTTTCATAAAATGACGTGAAAAAATCACTTCTTTCAACATGTCTTGGTGCAACACACAGGGCATCAATATCAGCACCTGAAATTGTTTATTAGCACAAGTTACTCACACTTCACGCACATGAAATACCAGTAATAGCCAGAATTTTTTCTGAAACCAAACAGGATAATTTAGTTTCTCTTCCTGTAAAACGGCTTTTCTTTCAGAATACTAAGTCAAAC
>JASVER010000027.1:6587956-6624681 GCA_030449065.1 Oceanodroma leucorhoa | reverse complement strand
CACAAAAAAAAAAAAAACCAAACCAAAACCAAAACCAACTTAGGAATGTCAACACAAATAATAGCTTCAGTCACTTAGTTGCTACTAAAAAAAGCAGTCAGAAAACAAAAGGTCTCAATACATGAACATTCTTTGGTTGTTATGAATACTTTTATCCATACCACAAAGCAGGTAGTTAAATTTGAACTACAATTTCTCCCCTTTTGCCAACTGTTAATTTGAAAAAATAAATTTGGTTTTCAATTTAAGATTTTGCAGTTTATTTTTACAGATTTTTAAAGCAGTAATCTAAAACAATCAATATTTTAGTTTTGTGTAACAATTTCCTGATGGTCTGACTGTAATTTCCACCCATCCGTAACTAGAAAGCGTATCCAATTCAACAGATATTAGACTTCATTGAAAGGGCTGACAAAGCACAGCCTGGCAGAGGCTGTTACTAGATTTCAAAAAAAGACTCAATGTCACTCAGACCCAGATTCAGAGAAGCAGACTCCTGAAGTCAGTAGTGCTGACTGAGCCCTCTGTCTTCCACCTGCTTGTAAGGGCCATGCTTAAGGGCCATGCTTCACCAATTCAAGAACTAGTAACTTACAAATAATCTTTCACCTTGCCCCCAATATTACAAAACATAAAAACCCACCAAACATCAGATCACCTCCCTGATCCCGTTTACAGCATAACCCTGGCAGTGCAATGTGCAGGTCTGTCTTCACAAAACACCATGCTGACATGACTTAAACCAGTACTATCTTAACTCCTACAGGACCATCAGAGTCTGGTCATAGGGCACAAAATAAGCTTTGAAACTGTTCACTAGAACAGCAGCTTTAAACAACCTATTAAATCAATCACCTGATACACATCTTTGGGAATTCTTACAGAAAAACAGTTACAGTTTCTACATTTACTGCTTTTGTACTCATTTATTTTGTAAGAATGAAATAAGCATGTTGTCAACAGCACAGGACTTTCCTACACAAATGTTTCACCTGTGTTTGAAGGTTGAGGAGTTAGTAAGAACACTTTTGCTGGGATGGTATATAACAATTCTCAGCACAGCTGCCTTCTAGAAGGTTTTACAACTCCAGAAGATACAATTAAGTTTCCATTTTAACATGTATCAGTATTGAAGAGAATATAGGTTACTTCCAGCTAAAAACATTTAAATTGAAGCTCAATTGTTTACATCTGCTGAAGTTAAGACTATTCTAAGGTTTCTGTAGCACACCAAAAGGTATCAGAGAAGTGCCTTCATAAAATGACAGAAAAAATGGTGTTTGGCAAGAAAGTTTATTAAACTCATTTAAGGATGCAATAAACTAACTAGTGCTAGGTAACCTACATTCATTCGGTTAAATGACAGCAAGACATGAAAGTTACTATAAAACTAACAAGTAAAGGTATATCCTCTCCCCACCCCCYACCTTCCACAAAACTAATAAACTTAAAATAAGGCATTTGCTAGCTGCTTTTTAAATGAAAATAAATTATCACTGAGAAATAAAACTTTAACATTAAGTGCTCATCTTTCCAACTTTAACATTGTATTTACACATTACATTTTAGCCAGAAAACGCTAATGATCAATACTCTCAGACATTTTTTTACTTTTTCCTAAAACCATGAAGATCACACTCTACTCCAATATCTTCCCACTTGAAAAGACATATGGACATTCTAGGTTTAACCTGTGATATGTCATGATACATCACTTTCGGAATCCCTTAGTTTAAACTACCAAATTTATTCAAAGAGAAAAGACAGGTGAATGTCAATACAAACCTTCTACCTGAGAGGATGAGGGAATTTAAGGCCTTGGGGGAGGTGGGGTGTGGGGTGTGGTGGTGGTATGTCAAATCTGCCAGCCATTAAAGTTAAGCATTAACAAAAATCAGAGAGTATTAAACAGCAACAGAATGTCCCATCCCAGCTATTCAATCCTGACAACAGCAGAGGCAGATTTGGCAGACCTTGTCAATGTCTCAACTCAAACCATGTTTAGGATTTGGGTTTAAAAAAAAAAAAAAAAAAAAAAGAGTAAGTTTTTCTTTTTAACATCACAAAGAAAATTAAGATACAGTTTGGGGCTTTTTTATTTTTTTCTAGTCAACCACATACACACATGAAGATCTTGCTCTCACTCTGCTATGAATAAGAGCTACCTGTCAATAGCACAAATATGAAATAAAGTTGCAGAAAATTATGTAGAGTTAAATTTAACATGCTATTGTTGTTGCTCTGGTTTGACCTGAATTTTTGGAGACCGTATGCAGACAGTTTAAACCATCTGCAAATTGGGCAACGGCTACAGTGGTTTAATTCTAAAGTGTTATGATCCAATAGTTCATATTCAAATATGAATTAATCTCAACTCTCAGAGAAATGCACGTGTACTTTTCTCCCCATATAAAACCACAAACACACACAAAGTTTAGTCTGTACTAAGCCAACAGCAAGTACAGCTAAACTACTTTTTTTTTCAGAACCCAAAGTTTTGGTAGGCAGTATCCTCTTATATTGTTATCAATGACTACTGCATTAAAAAGAACAAACCCTGGTAATACAGACACTGCTAAAACCATTTGACAACAGGGCGCAGAAGTRGAAGAAAAAGAACAAATAAAGCTTGTAAGAGGCGTTACAGTTTCCAGAACTGTACACCTTTAAACTCCTTCAAATGGAAGTGACTACTCATTGTTCTAAGGTGGGGGGGAAGATTGTGGGATAAGGGAAAAAGCTTTCCAATGCATCTTTTAAAGATCAGGTTACACTGTGAACACACATCCACGTAAACCGAAAATAGACTTAGAGCAAATACAGGTGTATCTATACAGCACTGCCCCATACATAAGTAAGAGTTAGATACAAATTCAAAGTACTGTACCATTGTTTTCTTTTACAACACTGGAACCTTTCTCCATCCTCAGAAGAAACAAGAATCCTGTCACAAACTTCTTTTTCAAGCATGCTTTGTATTTAACCCTCCTCCCAACCCCACCTGAAAGTCCCTGTTGTTTTGCACTTTTTCCTCTTCACTCCCAGTATTCTACCCCAGTTCTACTGGTAATATTTTTATTGTGTTATTCGAGTTAAGATTTTATGCTTCTTATCACAAACAAAATATTGTTGCAATCAGCGCTGCATTATCTAAACATAATACTCCTGAGATTTGGGATGCTTCACAGAAATAAAAGACAACACAAACAACTGAAATCTTAAAAACAGATGCTATAATATTTAACAAACTGTAACAGCTTGAATACTGCCTAAGTTTAAAACTCATCTCTGATCCACTTAACCACCTGAGATCTAACTCATCTAAACGTGTGCCAAGTCCATACAAAAATCCCTTCCAGCTTTTGGCCGTCGAGCCTTGCTTTTGCTGGAATATAACCCTTTTCATATATCACTAAACCTCAGCTGATGATTTTGTCCAGACAGACATGCACAGTAAGGGCAGCACTGGTGAAGCAAGAGAAACCACGGGCTGTTAAGTGTCTTAAAATAGTGCCAACAACCTACAGAACTCTTAACTGCAGTCAGGACCTTTGGCTCGTTCAGTCTTGCCTCCAGATACCAAGACAAAATACACAACTTAAGGAATCTCAGTGACTATCCTCTCTTCTCTATTTGTCTCTACTGATTACTTCAGTAAAATTCAGTCTTTCTTACTTACTGATATAAGGCATCCAAGTCAGATTCCTAAAGCAATACTGGTCATCACACCATCTGTCAATCAGTTGGAACCAAATTCACAAAGCTCAAGCTTTACTGTATCAAAGAAGTGTTTTGAGGAGTTTTGTTTGCTGGTTTTAAAGTCTCCTCCAACAAGGACTGACTTTGGCACCTTCAGATTAAAGTTTCTGGCTTAATGCTAACACCAGCACTCCACGCAAAACTTAGAAATCTAGGCAGGGAATCTTAATGAAGTCTGTGCAATTCAGTTACTGGGGAACACACGTTTCAAATGGTTAAGCCAATCCAGCTGTCCTTCCTGAACATAAGTTTGAATATCTAGCAGAAAATTGCTGGATCATTTAGACCATGAATTAAGTTTTCAACTGTCAGTGTGAGATGTTCAAGACACCCAAAACACATTTGAACATAGGTATTGAAGCAATGACAGGCAACAGACCTACAGAAGAAGAGACTCACCTACGGCAAAAGAACGAACATTCATACACATTCTGCTAACCTTTGACTCAATCCTGAGTTCTCTCTGGGTCTTCCGTTTGTACAGAAGACTAGTGAAGGCAGCGTCTCCAAACACACACCCATCCACAACATTCTTACTAACAACAGTTTCAGAAGAAGTTTCTCAAGTTTAAACAAGAAAAGTTTCTGAACTCTGCAGGCAGCACTTGAACCAAAAATGAGGTTTATTGCTACTCTGGAGACAAAAAACTCCAGAGGTGGCAATTTAAGAAATTCAGTAAGGTTGAATCAAAAGCTATCAGGAAGTATCAAACCACGAACTAGGAATCCCATGAAGGGTTTCACTGTAAGAGATTAATTTGTCTCAGTGGTGAAATCTGCTCAGCCCAAAATAACTGGGTTTCCAAGTTCTGTGCAGTACCTCCATGTTAATAGGTATAAACTCAGTCTTTTACAGAGTGACATTAGAAGACTGAGAGCTATTGCAAAACCACATATACTTGCCATCCAGTTCCTCTGCATCTGGACTTGCCTCCAGTCCTACTACATCTAACAAATTAATCCTCAGTATAGATTTTTATATTAATTTCTTCTTGATTAATAAAGCTATCACTTTAAATTAAGGCAACTGTTCTTCTAAAGTAGGTCCCGTGCTTTGCAAAGTTAGGAAGAATTTAATTCCTTCCATAACAGCCTACAAAAACCCAAGCTCTCCCTGTTCAGAAACATACTATTTATCCACTCCCAACCAGTACAAGCCATTTTAAACATAGTGGTGTTGTACTTCTGGCATACAAGTTGACAGTCGCTAATTAGAAGTCAAGAGAACAATGACTTTACATATGTCTAAAGCAAAGTTCAGTGAAAGAAAACACATTAAAAGTCTTACTTCAGAAGTGAGAATAAGCTTGCCTGTCTACAATAAGGACTGAAAAAAAATTTATTAATTACACTCCAAAACTCCAAACTGTAGAAGTTACCAATACCAACAATAGCTAAAATTTATAGCACTTATGGCACTTTTAAGTGTTCAGATATATGACTCAATACACTTTTCCTCTTCTGGTTAAAAAAAAAAAAAAAAAAAAGTCATTTGCAATGATTTCAGAAGATACAGAAGTTCAGCAAAGAAACTGTAAGTGCAATAATATCAGTAGCTTAACAAGAAACAGATTCATGGTGCTATTTCTCTGTTTGAGGGGTCAGAAAGGCCAAGGTTACATAAAAAGACTGTATCATCAATTCACATAAACATAGCTGCAGCTTCACTGAGTCAGTAGCCTTTCTGCGCAAAACCTAGCCCTAAATGAAACATATGAACAGCTTAGTGAGCTTCATTTCTCCCTAGCATCTTACGTTTCAGATAACGCACCAGAACATTGTGTACCTAACAGTTCACTAAAATGTATCTTGATAATAGGGGAAATATTCACCTTTGTTTCTAGTCAGCTTTTTGAACAACTGAAAGTTAAAGAGTTTTTCCCTTATGCAGCTGATATCCCTTCATATAAGAGATTAACGAGAATCGTAACAAAAAGTCATGTAAGTTCCTAGGATAAATTTAGTATTTTTCTTAAACATTAAAATGCTTTTGCAAATGCCAGCTCTTAGTATCAGCAGAACCCAAGTTTGCTCTCTTACTACTGATGTGCCTTGTACATAAATAAYTTGTTTGTTTTTATAGTTTTGTACCATACTGCTAAGAGAAATACACACACATACACACACAGTGCAGTATCAACAATGTTGAACGCCTCCTGAGAACTCTGAACTAATGCTTTTCAAGTAAAGAGTGACAACAACCTCTAGTTGTATGGGAGATCAGCTCTGACCAGGCCTGTCAATTTTAAACACCACCCTAAAAAATGAAGTTTAAAGGATGTCTTGAAAGGTCAGGACCAAAGAAAAAAAAAAAGTATTTTGTTTGTCATCTTGAAAGTTTGGCAGTGACATATGGTTGTTCTACTCTCACTCAAAAAGATTATCATCCAAAAGCACGAAAGCATCAACTGGAAAGAATTATACAGAAAAGGAACTTCCTAAGCTTGCCTTTTTTTTTTTTTCTGAACTTAAGTCGGAGGCACCACTTCATAAACTCAATAATTAACATTACTAGCATTACAACTTACTAGCGTTACAATGTTCACTTTGAAGTCTTGACTGAATAATACAAAGTCAATCATGCCAAACATACAAATGACATAACAAATGCAGAATCTGAGAAAGCTTTGCTTTTCCTAACTAAATTAAACCTCCTGTATTAGTGAAGTTGCCAAGTAATGTTTATACTAAAAAGAGCAATATATTAGTGCAAATATAGCTATGTAATATTAAGAGTTTCTAGTTAAAGTATTATAAACACCTACATTAAGAAAAAAGATCATGTCATTCCAAACTTGTCAAAGTTGAAGATCGCTATTATTACAACTCATAGAAGAAGCCCGATCTTTAAAATGTTGTTATTAAGCATTTGGAATTTATGTAGTCACAACAAAATAAACTAAGAATGAAAGCAGGCAGAATAAACACCCTCCCATTTTCCTGAGGCCAGAAAGCCTAGCCAACTTCAAAGCTGGTTTCTGGTAATTTTTCATTGCCATAATGAACATGTGCAAAATTTATCTATAAAGACATTGCAGCCTCATTATACAAGCATTAGAAACTACTTGGCATAACCATTTTCCCTTCTGCATTAACCCACTGTGTTTTTCCTGCCATAAACTCTTTCAGTTCAGTTTGTCTAGTGTTATCTACCCCACGACTAACTTAGCAGTATTTTAGACTGAATAAAACAAGCACAACAGGCAAGCATGGTTATTCTTCACATAAAGTTTACACGTTCAAAACAATAGTGAATAATCCCAAACAACAGTAGTGAAACAATAGTGAATAATCCCAAATAATAATAGTGAAACAATAGTGAATAATCCCAGATTCTTTATACTACTTCTTCAATGGCAAAAAAACCCACCACCAAAAAACGAACCTAGCATATAAACATGCCTTATTCTTACAAGCCACTTGACCACCTACACCTGGTTCCCTCGACTTATATAGGATAATAAAATACTAACATTATGACCTGCGGAACTGAGGAGTAGGAATTTTTGTCGTCTCAACCCGGAGCCGTCAAGACGTCAGCGAGGGAAAAAAGAAAAAAACAAAAACAAAACCACAAACCAAACCAAACCAAAAACAAAAAACAAAACAAAACAAAACAAAACAAACAAACAAACAAACAAAAAAACCAACAAAAAAAACCCAAACAAAAAACAGGGGGTGGGGTGAAGGAAATCGGCGAAGAAACTGGGATGAAATTATGTCCTACTTCCTTACTCACGACTACCAGCAGGGTTACAGCACGGCAGCTCCAAAGCACGGGCCCACCTTTCCGGCGAGGAAGCCCCCCGGCCTCCCGGCGGCGGAGCRGCGCGGGGCCGCCGTCCGCGGCTGCCGGCCAGGGGGCGCTGCCCGCAGGGGCCGGCAGCGGGGTCCCCTCAGCGGCTCGGCATGCCCGAGCCACCGGCGACCGGGGGAATTTTGCAAGAACAGCGAGCTCTCTCCGCTGTGAGAACCAGCGCCTGTGTCCCTCCTGCCCCCGGAACGAGGAAAAACCGTTCGCGCGGCCACTGGGAGAGAGGCTTGTCGGGACTCTTGAGAGAAAGAGAGCTTCATCTTTCGCGGCCGCGGCGAGAAAAGGATAAATATGCGGCACTTTGCCACTTCATACGGCCTGACTCCACGGTGGGTCGAAGAGGGCCACGGCAGACATCCGCCCGGCCCCTCACGCTTGCCGCTACGAGGTCGCGAAGGASAGGACAACACACGATGTGAAAGCCACATCAGCATCTCCTTCGGGACTCGTAGCGATGGGGGGGGAGGGGGGGGGGAGAGAAACGACGAAAAAAGCAAGCAAGCAGCTCCTCGCTACTGGGCGGAGGGCAGCGGATCCAGAGCCCCTCACACTGCGGCACCGGAAGAGCCCAGGACCGGAGGGGGGACGGGAGCGAGGGGGAAGGGCGAGAGCCAGCAGGAAGGGCCCGAGCGGGCAGGGGGCACGGGGCGCTACCGGGAGAGCGCTGAGTAAGGGCCGGCAAAACACAGGCCTTAAAGACACTCCGCGAGCTTTCCAACTTACAACGGCATCGTCTCTCCGGCCCCTCCTCCTCCTCCTCCTCCGCCGCCGCCACCACCACCACCGCGTCGTCCCCTTCTCCCTCCTCCTCTTCTTCTTCTTCTTCTTCGTCCTCCCCCACCACTGCCGCCTCCGGACCGGTCACTCGTCCCGCCGGGAAGCGGGAATCGTGACCATGGTACGGGCCGGGGTTAGGCCTTAGAGGGAGGAGAAAGCCGTTTGCTAGGCCCGGCCGCCGCCGCTTCACTTTCCTCTTCCCCTCCGGCCTTCTAACATGGCGCCCAGACGCTACCACAGCAACGTTCTAGACCGGGGGGGGCCTGACGCAGCGGCGCGGCCACCCCCACACGCCGCTCACGCTACCTCGCCCGAGCATGCTCAGAGGGCCGCGAGGCAGAAGGGCATCCTGGGGGCTGTAGTTCCTTGGGAACTAGCCGGAGTTTGAAAACAAAGCGCTAACGGCTGCGAGGCGGCGCGTGCGCGCGGCGAGGGGAGGCGGCGCCGAACMCCGGCGCGGCCGGGCTGTGGCGGGCGAGGCCGGAGGCAGCCGGGCCGTCCCGTCCCGGCGGGGGCGGTGGAGGCGGAGTGGGGCCGGGCGGGCAGGGGACGCGGCTCGAGGCCCTCGGGGGGGGGCGGTTCGGCGCAACTGACGGTGGGCCTGGGCACCGGGGGGTTCCGAGCGAGGGAGAGCGCGGACTTTAATTGCCGTGGAAACAAACGCGGCGAAACCGCCCTCGCGTTACCCCAACAAGCCGCCCAAAGGGTCTTGAAATCGGCCCGCACCGGGCTGGTGGCCTCAGCGGCGGGCGGGCTGCGTGCGGCGGGTCGCCSGGGAGCGGGGCGGCTGCGGCCGGCGCTGCTTTCCGGTCGGGGGGCGTGGAGCGCCCCGGCCCCCGGCGGCAGCCCCTGGGACGGCAGGGCGGGGTTTGGAATCGGCTCACAGGGGCCGAGCGCGACCCGCGTGGGTCCCCTGCTCTGTTCTGCTGGAAAACGAAGGGTTTCAGTTCAGAGCCAGCTTTGTGCATATCTTCTGTTCATACCTACCTGCATCGGGCTTGCTTTCGGTTTTTATGCCCCGCACAGAGCAAAGAGATCCTTTTCCAATAATTGTTTTTGAAAGCTCTGCCTGCAATAGACTGCCTAAATTTCAAAAAATTCTAAAGAAAAAAATAACACTTTACAGATCAGCTCAAAAAAGTAAATGTATTACAGCAACTCTACACAAAAAAATACCCGTTTTATCTCCTTTCTTTAGTGTCCTATTTTCATCTTTACTCTTAAAAATAGGACTTTAAAAATTTCTCCAAAATTACCTGTTATTTCAACTGCCTCACATGATAAATGGTAACTTGGGCTGGCAGCATATAGGAAATTTAGATCCCAATGAAATCTGTCTTTAGAGTTGGAGATGATGGTTCTGAACTCTGTTCCTGGCTGTCATCACTGACTTGGCTGTGTGACTGTGAAAACAGATGAAATAAGACTTTCTCTGTGAAAATATTAATATATCTGAATAAGAACGTTGGGCATTAATACATCTAATACTAAAAGTAATAGATAAGTACAAAATGTTTTTATATTACCATTCTTTCAGTTCTTCCTCTTTATAGATTCTTCAAGATCTATAAAAAACGTATCGGATATTGAATGATGAAGATAATTAAATGAGAACTACACTCATTTGTTTGATAGCAAATAAAAACCCAGGTTTTATGACATACCTATGCTAGGAAACTGTTTATCCAGTCAGTCTTCAGTGCAGCACAAGAATACTATGTTTTGTGACTTTTTGCCTCTTGGTAGCTGAGAGGAGAAATAAGAGAGCTTGCTGCTTCTATTTATTTCCACTTTCAGTGAAAACGCCCTTTTTTTTTTTTTTTTTTTTTTAAGAATAGTTTTTCTCAGGCTAGCTGCCTACATCCACTATGGATCAGGACAAGAATATATTGCTTAAACAGAACGTGTAACTGAAAAAAATCCAGGAAGAAAATTTTGGAGAGAGAACAGATTCTTATGGTACTCAGTTTCAAATAGATATATGAAATACAGATGTGTAAATGTATTAATCAATATGTGCAGTAAATGGTACTTTTGTAGAAGGAATATTAAAAACCCAATACAACCTAGCAATAAAGTATAAGAAACAAAAAYGGAGATTACATAATAAGACTAAACAAAATTAATTTCAGAAACGAAGTATTTTTATTTAAAATGCGTTAGGAATGTTCTCCCTTTCTACTTCACAATTTCGACAGCTGTTAGGATTTAATCTTTATCTCATTCGGTATCAGGACTGTTCTTGAAGAGATATTCTGCCTATAAACAGAAGAGTTTCAAAGTTACACTTACTTTCAAGTTTCCAACTTTAAAATTTACACAAAATAACAAAGATATAGTGAATAACATTGCTTTAAACAAAATCACAGAAAGTATTAAATAGCTCTAAAATGTAATTTCTGGCAGATAAATCAGAGAAATCTCTTCCCCACAAATACCATCCAAAATACCATCCACTTCATTCTCTCTCTTGGTAGCAGTCACCCCATCTCTATCATGGGCAAGAGAAGGAAGTGAGCTATTTATGACAGCATTTGTCACTCCATGGAAAATCCTTGGGAGTACCCTAGGGCCTGATTTCTGGACACAGAAGAGTAGATAATACAGATCTTTAAAAGTTACACAATTAGTAGGGAAGAACTCATGCTCCTACAGCTATAGGTAGTTTTCACTCATCAGTAAGCAAAAAAGTTAAAACAGGTAAAAATTCCTTAGTGCCTGAAGTGGCATGCAATGCTGATGCTTTCATTTTAAGCTTTTGCTTGGTTAATAAAATGTTTATTTTCATTAAAACAGTGATAGCTTGTTAATAGCTTTCTTAGGATCTGCAGAAAGAACAGCAGTACAGCAATAACTTCACAGCATCTGAATTCTTGTCCGAATGCAATGCTAATGCTTCTTTCAGACAAAAGTTGATCTAGGTAACTCCTTCAGGTCCTTTGCAACTGGAATTATTCTATGAATGTCATATAGGATTTACTCATTAACTTATCTGTGTATTGTGAAGGGAATTACTGAAGAGCTTTCAGTCATCATTACAGTAATGTGTTCTGTTGTGCCTAGAGGGGTGTAAGCAGGATGGAGAGTGATGCCCCCTTTCTGCAGGCCTCTATGTCACAGTAGAATTGGCAGGGTATGTAAGATGTGCAGAGTGCACACATCAAAAAGAAACAGATTCTGGTAGTCGCTGGGGTTTTAGTTTTCACAGTAATTACCGCTTGCCAGAACTGCAGATACTAACCGTTAATTAATTGTTATCATGACAGTGGGGAAAAAGAAT
Source organism: Oceanodroma leucorhoa (assembly GCA_030449065.1). Taxonomy (NCBI): domain Eukaryota; kingdom Metazoa; phylum Chordata; class Aves; order Procellariiformes; genus Oceanodroma; species Oceanodroma leucorhoa. Next base: position 6,613,051 of record JASVER010000027.1, on the reverse strand, counting down.
TTAAGTCCTTAAACAGAGATTCTTTGGGTCTACATGAATATTTTCATTAAGCTTTTTCAAACATATTWAAAAAAAAAAAAATGTAATCCCCTTACCAGAAAATCGACTGGATCATCCGGCCTGATCCTGCAGCATTCATTTATCCCTTGCATAAGTGTTGGCATGACGTTCTTCATTAAATAGTTTCGTAGTGGAATGGACTGGGCCTCCAGTAACTCTTGTTCTTGTCTTTTCACTTCCTCCAGATGTTTATTCTACAAATAATGATCAAAATCATAAAGAATAAGGTTTATAACATCTACCAAATAGCACTTGACTAAATAATAATGGTGGSCTAGAGAAAAAAATAGTGTTAGAAGCTGTGGACAGGACTTTAAAACTCACAACTTGGCAGCAAAAACTATGAATTGCTTATTAAATTTAGAGCACGTGGCACACTGAGGACAAAAAATTGAACATGATGAAAACTGAAATAATCTCCTTAGTAAAATTATTTTATTTTTCTCTCTTTAACTCCTAAAAGGAGGTTTACTCTCAAGTCTTTCAGTGGTCCCGTTTCCATGAGATATTTGGCAAAATGTTTGGATTGCACTGTATCACTTCAAAAAACAGTACTGCTTCAAATGCAGATGGTTTCTTGAGGGTTCTTTGAACTGGAGGGGAAGGAAAATATTTTTACTCAGAAGAGAGCCCTGACTAGCTAAATAACTGTAAATTGTGTTGGGGTTTTTCTGTTTGTTTGTTTGTTTTGGGTTTGGTTTCTTTGCTTTGTTTTGTTTTTATTTCATTTATGTCAGTTTTCGAGGGGGATGAGATTTAAATAAACTAAAACCACAGTGAATTACATCTGTTTACACCAGCTAAATTTATTCTTGAATTCAGGTTAAATTAAATACTATGATTACATTCAAAAAGTAGGAGGGGTGGGGAAAKAAAACTGCTGCAAGTTTTTCTTTCTTCCATTTAATAGCACTTAATAGCATGCATACTTGCAGTAGTTCTAGCCAGAAGATTACTCAAAAACATTTGTATTGTCCTGTCTTCTCTCATTTTATTCATCAGTGACTCATCATCAGTGAGTCATATATACATACAGCAAGCAGATGATACTCTGAAGACGGCTTTTCTATACTCAAGGTGTAACACAAAAGCAATGTTCAGATAAAACCGATATACCAATGTCTGGAAAAAATATTTACGTTATTCACTCAATCCAGGAGTGCTATTGAATAAATCCGGTAAGTGGTCTTTGGTCACTACTCAGACACAGCAGCTAATCTACAGTCTAAGGGCAAATGAATAGTTGCTTAAATTTCCTGAGCATCTGCCTATTTAAAAGGATAAACTTAAGCACACATTTTATTTAAACACTTACTTTAGCTTTGAATAAACCACAGTGTGCTCTCTTGAAAGTTAGATGGCTTTGGATTGAATATAGCTAAAAATGTGTTAACTACCATTACTAATCTTTTAAACAAGTTTACAGGGAGTACAAAATGCTAGTTAATGTTGAATGAAGCAGTAAATAAGCATAGAGATAACAAAGAAAACTTATTTACAAGCCGACATCAGAACAATGTAAATGCTTCTTTAAAAGCGAGTGATTTCAGGGTACTATTTCACCATMGATGTGTATGGGCATTCAAATGTAAGAAAAGGATTTCTCTGTGGAACGATCAGTTTGTTTTTAAATAGCTCTGGAAGAAGACAATAGAAGAACTGCCTTCTGGTGAAACAACCTGACTTTGGGTGTGAACAAGAACATTCTTATACTATGCATTCCAGGTTATTTACCTAAAATGTCCTTAGGTGTGGCAAAGTAAATAAGGAAAAAGCATCATGTGCAAATCCTGTGAGGTCAGGTAGCCTAAATACCAAGTACTTATTAAAGTATTAGCAAACAAAAAGCATCCTTCAGACCGCATCAGGTAGTCCTCACTGAACTGAGGACTCAGCTCTCAAAGGTGTTTCTCTTGCAGGCTCAGAAACCTTTCTGCAATGCAGACTGCAATATTGATCAGTGTTGAATTAAAAAACTTGTTTGAAAGGCATGATAATCAAGACTTGGTCAGCTGCTTAGAAAAGTGAGCAAAATGCAAAAGTCCTAAAAGACTGGTTATGGAAAAACACCATTGATTACAGTAGATATTTATAAATGGCAAAATAAGAGCTACGGCACAGCAACAACAATAGTAGTATCATAAAAGTATTTTAAAGACATTCTGATACCAATATGCAAAAAAAATGCTATATCTGTAATCAAAAAGAGACTATATTCTTTAGGTTGGGCCTCAAAACGCACTGTGAAGATAGTCTAACMCAGATCTAAAGTATGATACAAGGAACGAGAGAATTTGTGCCACACTTTCCAAGTGTATTTACATAACAGATTGCTGGAAGCCATCTAAAACACAGAAATCRTAATGGTTTCCCAAAAATATGTATTAACCTACCCACTCTTCCCAATTTGCCATCCTTTCAGCCCTTTCCTCAGCTTCTTTATGCTCTCGTTCAGCTTTTTCTTGAGCTTCTTTGACAAGGYGTTCCTCAGCTGCTTTGCGTTCCAAATTCTCCTTTTCTTCATCTGTTAAACCATAATTCCGAGGTTCCCCAATTTCTTTGATGATCTCTTTTACGATAAATCTGTTTTCAGGATCTTCAAATTTGGCTACATCTTTTAAACAATACAAGACAGAACTTTTCAAGGCTTTTGTCAATTATCAATGGACATCAGTAAGTGCAAGACCTAAAAATACATGGTGTTCACWTTGTCTGAATTTTCAAGTATAAGATGTTGTTTTGAGTTGTTTATAAATGTCAAAGTGCTACACAGAATGAAGTTTCTACATCTGATTTTCTTCACTAGTTTCAGCTAAAATAGTTTGTCTTTTTAAGATGGTGTAAGGGAGAAATGTAATTAAAATAATTTTTACAACTATTCTGTTTACAGTTGCAGCTTGCCTAAGTTTTGAAACTTGAAAATGAGGTCATTCAACTATCAGAGATGTTCCTGTCACCAATCTTATGTCAACTTATCCAGATGTGTAAAACCATCAGCTTTTGACTCTGTCTCCGCCACACGTTATACAATAGGTTGTTAGGATTTGGCAACAAACTCTGAAGTTTTCACTTTTTTACAAATTTACAAATACACAGACTTATCTCTAGTTGAACTCTTACTGTGTTATATCTACAAAACAAATCTGTAGCTTCATGTAGGAGCATAGAGACTGAGCAAGACCTTGTCTTTCATTTCATTCCTTCTCCCTTTTAATTGCTGGAGGCTACTTGTGTATTAAACTTGGCAAAAAAAGAAGGAAAAGAAAAAACACAGAAAAATGGGGACTGTCTCCAAGGCTTTCTGGGCTCTGTATGCATTCAGTGTGGGGAGGCATCTGGCAGAAAGAGTATAGAAATGTACATGGAAAAGAGGAAAAGTGGGCATTTCAGGTATCCAGACAATACAGAGATAAAGGGCTTGTTCAGTGGTAAGGGACTGGAGATGTAAAGGCACAGAAATTGGTAAGGAGAGCAAGCAGTGGAAGGGGAAAAACCAGAACAGCCACAATACAGAATTTAGGTGAGAATCCAGTAGTCCCTACTCCACAGTCCTCTGTTTTATGAAGTTATTTTGAAAGTCATTGGCAAAACCTGCTTCCCATTTCTTTCTAATCACTAATTCAGACAGAAGATAGCTCTCCAGTATACCATTATTTCAAGAGTTTAAGTGTTTGTGATTTGGACCCTAAGTCCAAACTCTGCTAATGAATTGAGGAGAAAGCTAACATAAATCTACATGATAAAATTTCTTCTACAGCTTCTTCTTYCAAAAAATCAGGAATTACATTCCTGAAATATTCCAAATTAAAAGAATAATACATTTTCTATCTCAAGCAGTCCATTGTTTCAGCAATTTTAGCTGCACCTGGATATACAAATTACAGTGCAAACCACTTTTCTAGTCATTTGAAGTATTGCTAAGAACTCTCTCAGCATTGAATTTGAAGTCTCAAAGACTGAATTTTTTTTCTAAGATGGCCAAGCAAGATTACAATGCAAATATTACACCAGTGATAACTAACTGCATTTATCCCCAAAAATAAATACCTTTTAAATAAAAAATGAGGWTAGCACTGACGCTAATTGAGAGGAAAGATCACCAGAAAATGAGTTAATAAATTAAGATCTTCAAAGGAAATTGCTGTTATAACTTTAACATGCCTTTTTGTAGATGATCTAACATGCCTGTGTCACCATCCCCAATTTGCAGATAAGAAAAACAAGACACAAGATAACTGACTTGCAGACTTCATGCAGTGAGTCACTGTAGCAAAGTAGGGTTTCCAGAATTTTGAAGCCCACTCCTTTGTACTAATCATATTTCAGACTGAGAAAAAATAATAATCACAAAAGCAATTCATAAAACCATATGATATGATTTTCTAAAATTAAGTTGGAAGAAAGATTTGATTAATTTGAGTCAATATTTAAGAAATCAAGCACAATTTTTTAACCACTAAATTCATTCAGAATGTGACTGAGAAAGCAGTTGGCGCTCTGCTTAAATCTGATGCTACTTAATTATATGGATCTGATAAACCAACTGGAACATCAGCTAGAATGGAGGGGTATTTGCAGAGCTGAAGGTTCCTCACTTAAATTATCTTTATAATCTGTCCTTACCATTTTACAACAGAAAGCTATATGCTTGCATACTTCGGTGGGTAACAATCATGATGTGAATATAGGTGAAGAGACAGTTCTGAGATAAACAGGACCTAAAGACAATGCTCCTTTGAGGATGAGAATCAACACTATAAACTGAATGTGAAAATCATTTGGAAGTCACTGAATGTCACAGTTGTGATACCTCAGTAATTAAAATTAGTAGGTCAGTGAGTTTCCTTATTTGGAATGGACTAGAATTTAAGAGTAATCTTTGGGCATAACTCTTAGCAGAAAACACTGCAATATTCTACCATAGAGTATACACTTTACATTCCCCACCAAAATAAAACATGGTCTTGGACAGGGCTACTACTTGCATATCCAGAAGTATATAAGATAAGAATATGACCAATTGATGTCATCAGACCTTATATTTACCATTTCTTACATTTACTTTCTGTAGTAGAATTACTTCAATCCTAAAATGATTATACTAACACACTATTTTTTTCCACTGCTACGCTTCCTAACAACACGTGTATGGTATTATTCTCAAGATGATCTCCATGACTGACATTAAATAAACAGGAAATCAATTATGACTGAGGCTGTTCATCAAATAACTTCTCATAACTCATCTCAAATGAACATTCCAAATATCAGCAATTTGATTTTAGTTGCAGGGTTTTCCCCTCGTTCTTTCTTCCCCCCCCCATTTTTCTTAAGAATGCTATCACCCTGATCTCACTGTTTTTGAATAACCAGATTATAGTAATCTTCTCAAGATTTCCCAGTGACCACAATTTTCTAGACAGGGTGTAGGGAASGCAAATTTTCTCACATACAGGTATAGTGCAAACCAGATTTAGTCCTAGCCTTCCACCTTTAATTTTTAATAATCTTCTTTCATGCTTCATCATTTACAGATTACTCATATATTGTCATGGTATCTGCGGATAAGTCTAAAGAAAAAATATGAGCAACTATAATATTAAAAGTCCATAAAAATATACTATTACACCAATCTGGAAGGATGCTAGTGCAGAGGTCTGTAATCTAAATCAGAAAATTATTTTGATCATTTAGCCTACAAAAATGAACAATTAAACCCCCTATTTTTTAAAACAGGTTAACTGTATGAGAATAATTCAGAATCCTTATGAGTATACAGATATTTTTTCAGGTATATAATTAAATGCTTGTTGTATCTGTATTCTGCAATGTTAATTAAAAATATTATTTATATATGTACACTTACTATATGATCTTCGCAAGTGTTAAATTTGTAACAACAAAAATTTTTTACTCATATTTTATCTACTAATTTTATTCTTTCATACCAATAAACTGAGGATGTATTTCAAGTTCATCAAAATAGTTGAGAACAGTCTTATCATCTGTGTTTAACTCTCTGAAGAGATTCAGAGATTGCAGGAACCGGTCCTGGGTATAATGAGTTCCAGCAACAATTTTCTCTGGCAGATTTATTATTCTGTTTATAAGGAATTCATCAGATGCAGTCAAAGAAATAACAAATTCTGTGAAGAAGAACACATTATCAGCACCCATATATTACTGTTTTTCCTATTTGTTACCTATTTTGTGTTAATAATAAATTTTAGACCACAATTGAACATAAATAGATGTGAATTGTATATATCTTTTTAGAGAATGTAATTATCAAATGCTTATATTCAACTACTCCAGTTAGAGCAATCCAACAATATTGAGACATGTCTGTAAAGAAGCTACATATTCCAATTTCACCAAATGCTTTCTTAGCACTATCAACAAGACTGTGCAATAAGCAGCACAAAAATCTTAAGAACAGCAATGCAGTGTAGTCCAAATTTTCTGAGAAAGCTATCATACAACCAATACATGTAATAAGTATAGGAGAAAAAAAAAATATTATGAATGGTGCAGCCAAAGCAGCAAGTAATACTTGAAAATTTAACAACTCACTTGTTTGTCAAGTCATCAAAAGTCATCACCCTGTATTGTGATTTTTAATCTCACAAATAAAGGTGTATCTGCTGAATTAAAGTTTTAAAAAAATTGAATAGTACATTAAAGATACTATGCCACCACATGCCATAAAATTTAGTGTCAATGTTATTTTAGTACTGCTGGTAGACAAAAACACCAGAAATCTTTCAAGGATCCATAAAAAAACCTGTCTCCTTTCTTCACTTCAGAAGTCTCATATTTGTAGTTTCATTAGGCTGAATCTTGCAGTATTTTATTAACTCAACAATCAATTTGTATTTATTAAATATGACTTCATACAATTTATCACAATATATTCTGATATTTCTATTAATATCATTACTCAATACTACTGAAACCTGTTAATTTAACAAAGCCACGAAGTAATTTTTCTGACATAGGAGAGAAATTTGCAGAATCAAGCACAGACACAGCCCCCGTCCTGGCCGCAGTACTTGAAAACTCCTCTGTTTATTTAAAAAGAAATCTATCAAACTTACCAGGTGTGATTAATTTATCACATTTAGGTATTTTGCCTTTAATNCCCCCCAAAAAACCTCCTCAAAATCCCAAAAACAAATCCAAGAAAACCTCCCCAAACCAACAAAAATCCTTTCTGGATCATTCTCTTTTCTTAAACAAGTTTTCTCCCAAGATTTAGAAGGCATCTTCCTAAAACATATCCCATGCCTGAGGTCCTTGTTATGGGAGAGAAAGTGGTACTTCTCCAGCCCATCATAATAATTCATTCACATTTCCTCTTTTGAAATGGAGGCTAAAAGTGGTTTAGTTTATGAATAACAGAAATTATTTACTTCAGAAATCAGCAATTCATAAGTGGTTACAAGCTTGGTAGAAGTCTGTTTTTTAAATCAAACCTTTGTCCCCTTCATGTAAGTGCAAGGACTAAGGAATTTTTCAGAAAGTTCTGAATTTTCTTCACTTCCACTGAAGCCAGTAAATTATCATTTACTGAAACACTAAGCATTTGAGATATTCAACCTTTATCCTACCTAACCAGACACATCTTGTAATGCAAAATATGCCAAATGTATTGTTTGAATGTAATCAAAACTTTCAAAGAAATCAAGAATAGTGAAAACACCAGGATGAAGCCATTTCTGCATAGATGAAAACCACTCTATTTTAATTCCCAACTTAACTGATGCATTAAAGTGGATTTGGTAACATCTTTCAAGATATCACACTAAAGATAAACTTTTGGTTTTTTAATATGCCAAGTTCAGGACCTCACGTTTATTTCATTAATAGCTGCTGTAATCACAACAAAGTCAGCCACCACTGTTGTTATTAGCCAACAGTTGATGGCATTTTCACAAGAAGAAAAAAAAAAGAATAAAACACCCACAAGCTGAACCAAAACCTTCCTTTTGATTAGCTGTTTTAGCCCTCACTTTCAAGAGGGCAGCAGCATTACACGAATTAGATTTATTTTATGTTAAATTAAATATGAACAGATAGAGTGATACTTTAGACTTCTCATTGGTGGTAGCAGTACTTGAAAACTCCTCTGTTTATTTAAAAAGAAATCTATCAAACTTACCAGGTGTGATTAATTTATCACATTTAGGTATTTTGCCTTTAATTTCTTCTTCTTCATYTTCATTTTCCACTAAAACAAAAGTAAGAAATGATTGACATTTTCAGTTGAAGCAACAATATCATTATATTTGCTAAAAATGTGCCCAGTACAAACACAGGTTTGTCCATATTCAAATTATACTAATTGTTTGAAATTAATCTAACCTGGACACCAGTTCAGAGAATTTAGTAAGTAATTTCTGCTGCTGGCCACCAAAGAATTCTACCTTGGGACACTAATAGTTGTTAGCCTATACAGTGGAAGTATGCACACACATACAGAATTTTAAAATGTGTCCATACTGTTGTCCTGACCCTGGCCTCTCCTCCTGCTAAGTACATTATTCTGCCAAAAACAGAGACAGGGCTCAGAACAGTGAGTAGAAATGTTTTACAGTAGTATGATTTTTGCCACTAAGTGTCTGCTATTTTGAATAGTCAGTAAAACTGCCTGAAGAGCAACAGCTGAGCAGGATAATTTACAGCCCAGCATATTACACTGAAAAAGACTAGATTTTTTTTTCCTTCAAACCTCATGATGTAATTTACACATGGAGATGATTCTTGGTCTTAATGCACAGAGAGTGCTTGCTCACAATTTGAAATGTATGTTGCAGAGCTCCTCTGAAGTCATATCTACCGTAGCTGATCTAATATACCCACTCTAATCTGGCTCACAAAACATGTATTGGTGCACTGGCTGGATCCCCTCATTAAGCAGCCCTTAAATATTATGAAGTTCTGCCTCAGAGCTTGCTTGAGTGGAGTAGACCAACATAGAACAAGAAAGCATCCTTCATATTTGTGCATTTACTTAGTACTTTGCCARCAAAGATAGTCTGAAAACGATCTTGTGCTTAAATTAAATAAGGTGAGTTACTATCCTTCTTATATTTGAAGCGAAAACAACTTTCTTTGTGTCCTGCACCGTAGTCACTACAGTGCTGATGCACTTCAACTACTATCGCACTGAGAACAATAATGATAGTGACAATATTAGCAGCAATAAAAAGAAAAGCAGCAGTACTTACAATTAAAAAGATCATTTGCCTGGTCACAGGTCTCCGGGAAGCCATCTAAAACATATCCCTGATTTTTACAAGGCATAGATTTGAGCTTATCCTTCACAAATTTAACAATGTACTGATCATCTAGACGACCTAAGACACAAAAGAAGGTTAATAGGTACCTAGTTTATGGAAAAGAGATATCTGAAATTATTTTACTAACATTTTAATTGATTTATCAGAGAAACTTCTATTTAGACCCTAAAATATTTATGTATTTTGAGTTACTATTTGTATATTACATGTTGTCAAGCCATCTATGGAATATAAATGTGTAGCTATAAAATAAAATTACATTTGTGTTTACAAGGATATAAATATTAGAACTTTAYGGATACTAAACATGAAATTATTTTTTTTTWAAATAATGCAATCAGATTTTAATAGAAGCAGCAAAGAAATATTTATAGAAAAAAATCTGACAAAACAATACTTTTCTATTTACAATTAACAATAAGACTTAAAGATAGTCTTGCAAAACAACATGATATAGGTTTTACAAGTTTCATTTTCAGATTAATAGATTGAGATATGAAGTCATTTATTAACTTGGCCTACATTTGCTGAGCAAATATGTGGGAATAAAAAGTTTGGTTTGACCTGATTTTTTGTCCTTTTGCAACCATTGACTCCAGTTTCCTGCTTTATTTTACTTCGGCCTTTAAAAGTCTTAAATATTTATAAACCGTTGTAATCATAAAAGTGTGTTACTATTTTAAAAGGCATTATTATTTTAAACAACAAAACAAGGCATGCAGAAGAGATGCTGCCATAGATCTTAATACTGAAGCTTTTGGGTGCGTTACAAGTTCATTGCTTTGCACATACACAAGATCCAAAGGTAAACCTTTAGTGATAGAATGAGTTTTTAAGGGGGATCACTTTATACCACATGGAAAATGTTAGGCACTAAGTCAAAACCTACATGATTTTATTCATATGTAGTTGATAATTAGTACTTTTCAGTAATGGCAATTTTTATGGACCTTTTTCAATCTGCAGACTTTAAAATTCTTTACAGGCTTCAGTAAATATTATTTACTTTTTAGAAATGGCCAAAATGAGGTATAAGGTTCTTAAAAAAAACCCACAATCTGATATGACAGTGCACTACTTTTTCGTACTAGAATTCTTTGAAAATTTGATAAAGATATGCTTTACTAACTTTTTACTTTATATTATATAAATTATGCTCCCTGTTCTGAGAAGAAAACATGTTTTTAAAAAAATCTGGCCAAGAATCTAATGCCTCTGAGTATACCGTTGTTACTTATATATCAACTTAATAGGGTAAAAAGAMTTATATAAAATGTATAAAGAAGTATAAAGATGGAACTTCTACAAATAAAAAAGCACCACAGTATTTAAAAATATTTCACTTTTGATATACRAGGTATATAATGTAAAACATTGTATTTGATTTTTAAATAAGGTACATACAAATGGACAGGGCATGATTCTTGCTTTTAATAGGACATAAAAGTTCTAAAGCACCAATTTACTTTCTGATTTTCCATTTGCATAGTGTTGCACTAGTTACCTAAATCCCATCTTAGTATTGTATTTCCTACCTGCATTCTGCTCCATGCTTTCTTTTATTTTAGTTAATAACTCTTCTGCTGCTTCTACATTTTTACCCTCCTCCTCTTCATCATCTGTTGCCTCTTCTCCCACACTGTCAGAGTCCAGTTCTTTAGAAGTCACAATTTTCTCCTGAAGACAAGATCAGAAATATGAATAGACTCAGAAACTCCGTAGACAAATCTCTTTTATACACCGATATAATAAAAGGGAAAAAAAAATTAAACAATTTTTTTCACGTATGCTCCTGGACAGTGAGATATTGAGCAACCTTCAGTCTCTAAGAAGAGTTTGGTGCATCCCCCAGAGGTGATCAGTCTGTCAAAAGAGATTTCCATTCTAAAATAATGGAATTATAACTAATTTTTAAATGATGCCAAGCATCTTAAAATCACAGAAACTAAAATAATAGCAATATTAGAAAACAGCAACACACCAGATTTGCTATTGTTTCAGAAATCACATCATTTATCTTAATGTGATGTAGCTTGTAGTGTTTGCAGAGCTCTTCAGCAATGGTAGATTTTCCAACCCCGGGAGGACCATGAATGCAAACTTTGAGAGGCTGGAAAAAAAAGATAAAGATATAACATCATTGAAACAATATGGATGTTGTTATGTAGAAGGAACAATCTTTTTACTATAACTAATAAGAAATAACAATTATTATAATTAGAACTGAAAATATATTTTAGTTTTATTCATTTATTTATTTCTCACTGAATCTCTCTTATATCATCCACAGGCTTTGAGTAACACAGTTACTTAATTTAAATGTACAACTTAACCATTGGAGAAAAAGCACGCTTCTATTTAGTAGACTCACAGACCAACTTATAGCGGCACTATTAGCGTTTGAATGATCAAAAGAGATGAAACACAATCCCACAGATAGGATGCAGTGAATTTTGGAATGAGGTGGCAGATATTCTACCATGCACATGCAATAGCTCTATTTCCCAACTGCGGTAGAGTTGCTGTCATCACAATGGTTACTTTGACCTCAAACATTTCAGATCCATCACAATCTTAAGATATTATCAATTTCTCATTTCATCCTACCTAGCCCGTGGATGAGTAAGTGTAATTAAGATTTCGGTATACACTTATTAACCATTACCAGTAATCCTCGACTTTGCTTGTATTCCTTGACGATTTGTTCAATGTTCTCCACCAGTCCTGCCTGCGCAACCCACTTAATGTTGAAAGTCTCTCTCAGAAACATAGATTCCATTCGCAGGTTCACAAGCAACATATCCAAATGCATTTGCTGAGGGAGCAAAGCTACATTTATTTACAGACTTAAGCTATGCGTGTTAAAAGAACAGTTAGCTTAAACTAGAGACTGGAATGGAGGGGTGAGAATAGAAAGAATTAAAGCATAGGGAAAGAAGGTTTGTGCACAAAGCAAAACAGACATTTTAAGCTTTTTAAAAATATAAACATTTTCAATGTATATTTGTATTTAAGTATTCTCATGAACTATTAGAACATGAAACATTAAACAATTATTCTGTACAATACAAAGTTTTCATATAATTGCAGKAAATAACTTCTTTCATAAATTTATCAAGTACCATCTTAAAACTACCAGGGTTGTAATTTGTTTATTTCTCCTATGAACAGTTTATTCCAGATAAATAGATGAATAGAACATAATTTGTGTACGCTGTGTTCATCAGCGTCAGTATCACCTCATTATTAACTTTTTTTGTTATTTTTATCATTTTGTGTAAGTTTTGTTAGAGTGCTCCAGTATGCTCAGTGCAGCAGTGACATCAGTGCTCCACTGCTTTTCTAAATCAGGCTGTAACTCCTCAAAATAAGTTGTTCTATGATAATTAAATTTTAGTTTGTTTATTTTTTAAATTTAAACTCACTGTATATATTTTTAGGCATGTTTTAGAGTTAAATTTTTCTGGTGAAGTAAGAAAAGAAATTATATATTTCATGATATCATACTTTTAAGTTTACATCCTTTCCTTAAGTAATAAAGGGGAAAAAAGTACTAACTGTTAACTCTTTGCTCAGAAATGCATTTTCTTTTGGAATCTTCTCAATTTTTCCTGGTCCAACATTTTTACTGATACACTATCAAGAAAAAAATTAAATACACTTATTAAATCAGATTCTTAGAAAAAATTGTACAGGTTTTCTGCGGATAAAACGTGCTTTAAATTTTATGTTACACTACACCTGAAAAATCAGTATACTGATTTGAAATAAACAGATCAAAGAACAATATATTAACTTTAATGTTAGTGTTAAACACCTTTGTTTTGCTATATATCACTTCCTCTTTAGTACTTGCAATAAAAAACAAACAAACAAAGAACCCAAAGCCACAGAAAAGTGTTCTGAAGCTCTTAAATCTATGTACAACTTCCTACTGCTTAAGAACTATTTGGAGACCTATTTATTTCCCAGCACTTTCACTTCAAGTTCTTGAGACTTAATTCTGTTAACAATCAGGAAGGGTTTTCAGATCAATGTCACCAATAACTCTCCATATTACCGTTTTCATTTCATCATTTGACGGAAGTTGTTAGTTACTCCTACAGCTCTTTAAAATGGATTTAAAACCCCACTAGATTCCATAAAATKATAAAAATTGATATAGAGCATAAGATCAAATCTACATATAGTCCAGAATTCTGTCTCCAACAGTGTCAGTTAGTGGATGCCTAAATGAAAGTAAGAATGGGARAAGCATATATGATACTCCTTCCAGATACTCTTCTAATCTTCAACTATTTTCAGCTCAGAGACTTCCTAAGCTAGAAATAGCTGCTGTATATTTAAGGAACTCTCAAGGTATTTCTCTCCCATGTACCTTTCCAGTCTTCCCCTGGGCTGGTACAGCTCCCTGCCAAGATAGCTCCCTGCAGCGCTCACTGCAACGCTCTCTCCACTRGCAACTTCCTGTCTCTGCAAGAACTGGCCACTTATTTACTCCTGCCCTCGATTTCCCGCCTCTGAACAAACACATACCCATGAAAGGACTAGCTGCTTCTCAACAGCTTTTGGTGAAGTACTCCTTTCAAAGTCTTTGGGAAATTCAAGTAGAATATATCAGCTTGTTCACCCTTACCCACATTTGCTGGTCACATTAAAGAACTTCAGGAGGTTTTCGAAGTATTTGAAAGTACTTTTCCAGAAAGTATTTCTTGGGAAGGTGTTTTACAAAAGTCACATTGAKTCTTCCCAAATAGATCATATGTATCTGGGTGTCCTTTAATGCATTTAATTTATTATAATGTCTAATAATGTATGTGGTTATTAACCAACGGTATTAGGCATATTGGCCTGTAATTCCCAAAACATTTCAGGAGCCTCTCTTTTTACATTGGAATCACATTTATCATCCTCTAGCCCTCAAGTGCCAGGACCATGCTAAACAGCAGGTTGTATGCACGAATTAGCAATTCAGAGTTATTTCATCCTTGGGCTATTTCAGATCTCTTCATTGAATACCATAAGACTGGTGGTTTCGTAGTGTTTGTCAGTTCATTCTATAATCTTTTCTACAGTTACTTTAGTTTTAGTTTGTTATCCACAAAGAGATCCTGAAGCATTAAGATGCTTCCAAATTCTTACCCATGCCCACTAATGCAAAGCATCTCTGCTATGGCCTTGTCTTCTCTAAGTGCTCCTTTCATACCATAATYATCAATTTGACATATAGATTTTCTGGTAGGCTTTTTGTTCTTTAAGTGTTTGAAAAAAGGATATTAATTTTGAGTCTTTCCTGATAGTTGATCTTCAAGTGTTTTTTCACTTATCCTGTCAGATTTCACGATCTTTTCTATCCTATTTTCTTCATCTGGACATAACCATAACTTTTGAAGTGTGACATCTTGTTTTCTTCAACCTACAGTTTAACCATGCTAATTTTCATTTTCTCTTTCCCAAACTTTTCTTAATAAGTAGCATGCAATGGCTTTATGTGGCTAATAACGTAAGTTTCAATAGCCTCTATGCTTCTCCTCTAAGGACTTAATATTTTTAATGTCTTTTGTGTTCATTTTTATATAATGCTTTTTCCTATCGTTGACCATAGCTGCAAAAGTTATTTTGACCTTTGCTTCTTCCATAGAAATGTTGACTAATTGCATTATGCTCACTTATACAGAATGGCTCTTCAACTGCTAACTTTTCAGTGAGACCCTGTATATTTACCTGAACCAAAAAAAGCTAGCATCTTCTTGTGAGCTCCCTAAACACACTGTTCCATGAAACACTCTTTGACACAACCAAAAATACTGGGCTGTTACGTTTGGTCCTTACGTAACATTTGCCCAATCTACATGAGCAAGTCTCCTATTATATTGCGTTAGTTGACTCTCACTATCAGTGTATAGTTCAACAGTGTCATCAAGACTATTTCTAGACTTAGTTTCGAAATGCTTGGAAAAACAAGGTATCTTCCTACAAAATGAAGCGAAAAACATCTTAAAGACTTTGAGTGTCTAATTACAGTATTATGAATCCCATAACAATTCATCAGAACTTTCTTAGGTAAAATTTCTACTTAAGTTAATGATAATACTGCAAAAGCTAGTTCTGCAAAATTCGGTCCAAGTAATGTATTTTGTTCAAAGGACAGAAGACCTGGAGGATTTCAAAATAATTTTCTATGTCATTTACTACACAAGATAATTCAGGAAGACCTAGGAACTTGCACTTCAGTAAAATGTATAGCTTTTAAAACCTTAAAGAGATCTGAAAAAAAAAAGAATCAAATCTCTTACCTTTATTAGTTCCTGAAGAGTGTGCATAGATACATCTACTGCAAGTATATAGTGAGACCTTGGCCTGTGGTCTGCTATATTTTGTAACACACTAAAACATAGCAAGTACAGTCAGGGACAGTAGTTAGAGAAGAATACTGGGCTTTCATTGTTAAATGCATTTCAGAAAAAATACAAAGAGTTTGTAAAATCTCGCAGAACTTTTCAGAGCATGACATTTTCATATATATTTTCCTTAATAAAGCAGCACAGCTAGATATTTTATTTGGAAAGGAGTTCAAAGCGTAAAAAGCAACATCTGTAGAAGATATAACTTAGCCTGCTGTAGAGTCCACGATCCATTTCCGGTTCTGTGCCAGTTAACTGGTATCATACTCTAGATTGAGTATTGCTAGCAATTTCTTAAAAGCATAGCACCAGTGCAACAGTCAGGTTTCCAGAAGGCATATCTAGTACTAAAGAAACGGCAGTCTTTGTTTGACTCAGTAAGAAGGGACAAAGAGTGTTCTTAAACCCACCCAYCCCAATTTAAAAGCCTCAGTACTGTCTAGTACATTTGGATTTGTTACCTAGCTAGGTATCAGTCATTGCCCAGAGGAAATTTTTTTTACTTACGCTGCTAAATCAAGAATATGAATAGTTGGAATAAAATTGTTCCCATCTCCAAAAACAGGTATTGCAGGGGTCTCACTAAGCCAGCCTATCTGAAAATACAAATGGAGAATGAAGTGAGGAGAAAAAGGTYACTTTTAACTAGAGCTAAAAAAGGAGCATTTGTTTACTAGGCAAATCTATATGTTCAGGATTTAAAGTTCAATTTCTTGAATGATTAATGGAACTGCAGTAAAGGAAGCAATTCTTGAGAAATACTGATGGCAGCCTACAAAAACCAAGAAWTTTTTTTTTTAAAGAATATTCTTTGATCTTGGCAAATGTTATTTTGTATCCCAAATAAAAGAAATGCTTGGAAAAAAAGAATATAATGTTCAGAAGAAAGACATTTTTCCTGATTCCATTGATATGACAGACATGTTCTCACTGTAAAGTACATATGGAGATACTGTTCAAAAATGATGGAAAAAACTAAAAAATGTATAGAGCCAAAAAAGTGGAAAACACTTCCAACAAAGTGGAAAACACTTCCACTGTAGCTAAAACATTTCAAAGGGATCAAATAATCAGTTTTGTTCACAAAAGTATTAAGTTTATGATACCAAAGCTACTAAAAATGCATTCAATTCCAGTATGGTTTGCCCCTCAAAATTAAATGAACCTTCAAAACCAGTTGGATGTCTACCTTAAAAAAGTAGTGCAAGACTCCTTCCCCAGCTCCATATTGATGTCCTGAGGCAACAACATAAGTTGAAAATTTATGTTTGTTCTGTGAAGTAAAATCAACAAGAAAGTTTTTATAAAAATATGGTACTGCAAATGGGATACTAGCTTACACTGAAACTTGAGTACTTGTGTACTAAATATACAAAGTATGTAAATTATATCTCTTAAAATTTGTAGGTAGATCAATTGTTGCATATCCTGTAGTTTCATAAGTCATATTGCCAATATTTCCTTCAAAAAAAGCATTGCTCAATCAGAATTGACCTGTCTACATTTGAACTGAAATTCTAAACAAATTTTTGAGAGCTAAAAAATTGGAAGTTATGTAAATCAATGAAGTAAACAGGATAACTCATGTTTCAACTTTCTATTTCCAAGAAAAATAACTCTGAAATTCATTGAAGCTATTTTTTATTTGCATTATACTTGCATTTGACAGCCTAAAGAAGTGGGAAATGCTGGCTCAATGATTATACAATTGCTTTACTTTCATTTTGATATACAATTAAAAAAAAAAATAAAAATCTGTGAACTATCTAAATGTTTCCTAGCCACACATCACGATCAGCCCACATATTTTTTGCTGACCATTACTRCATAATGTCATAAATTTCCCTGTCCTTGCTGCCTGTTTATGTAAAAAGTTACTGCTTGGATCAGTGTTGAGGATGGCTATACAGAGAAAAAAAAGAGTTTTAGGTCATCTTAAGGGGAAAAACTTTCAAGAAAATCTTTTAAATTAGGACGAGTCACACTGAAATTTTTAAGGTGAAACAAAAATGTTAAATAATTCTCATGTAGTAAAGATCCTAGACATTATATATCTACATAACACTATGTAAAAGAACCTGCATTTACCAGCAGAGGGAATAAAYGCCCAGATGTGGGATCTACTTTTTTTGTGAAAAAATGCATCTTTTGTTATCATCATTATAATATTTCAGAACCATAAAACTAAGAACTCTGTTAGCCAATCTTTGATTATATAAGCAAAGCATCATATAAAGGAATGACAAGTTATAACATCAGTGTATTGAATCTGTGTATGTGTTTTTATCTATCTACTTACAAAATAAAACTTTGTAATAAAAACTATCTCAACTCAGTTGAATGCAACAGCTTGTTAGTAATCACAAGAAACATTAAAATTAGAAGACATTACAGATAGCATAAGAGCTCCCACACTTAGTTTGCCTTGGTAGTACCATGATAGAAACTGTTTGTATCCTAAGAGCAGCTCCCAGGATTGCTCTGGACAGACTGCAAACATGCCCCAGGAGAAGACATGCTGTAATTTCCATCTCCCAGCAGGAAAAACCTGCCTCTTGTGAAAGCACAGGAGGTGCTATTTCTCATCTCCCTTAAGAAGAATGTAACACAGGATTTTCTTCCATTTACTTTGCAGTAGCTTCTGCAGTAGCCACTTGTGGAGACAAACCACAGTTTGGCACTGAGTGCTACGCTTCACTGAAATACAAACCCCTGAAACAGGTTCAATCCTCTAAAAATACCGATTTAGTGTCAGAAGTCACACATAGGAGAAGGTACTACTTGAGATGACTTCGATATACTTAATTTTAAAAATAAGACAATTATTAGGCAAGCTCCAGTTACACACAGCATGTTTAGTCAGGGGTAAAGACCTTCAAGTTCCTGTGTAATATTCATTAAAGCCACTAGATGTCACATTCTAGCTATTATAATCAGTTCTAGGCTTTGTTGTTCTACGTTTGTTTGTTTGTTTGTTTTATTCTAATAAAATGCTTGAAGTGGGAAACAGGTCTAAGTTAATGGATTCAGGAACTGTAATGCCACTGAGAACAGAGCTGGGAGATGAAGACCTCCTCTGTCTGTGGTAGGGAGGTGTTTCTCCAAGGATTCTGAATTTGGCAGGACCCCAGAGTCAGCGACTTCTCTCTGATGAAAGCTACACAGCCTGAATGCCCTTGCCACAAAGGTAAAAAATTGCTAGTGGTAAAAAGCAAAGACTTCTAGCTTACAACTCTTGCTGAATTTTAAGCGAAATATAGGTGGGAGATACACTAACTCCGAGGGGTGAAATCTTACTTTAAGCAACAACAGCCATTAAATTGCACTCTGAACAGATATGAAGGCTGAGAAACCCTTCTGTTCTTAGGTGCAAGATCTTCTCTACATGACTGACACAGCTGCTGAATCCTCATATCTCCTGATGAGCTCTTTACAGGCGAGTGGTAACACTGTCATTTCTTTCACAGATGGCACATTCCCCAGATACCACTGAATTTAGAAATGAGTAAGAACTGTAATCCAGAAGTCTCCAGCCACCACAGGAAGCTAATGTTGATCTGCTGCGAAGAACAGATGCTTTGGAGTCTTCCTGTTCCAAAGTGCTGATGGAAACTAAACAGGGGCAATGATACCCATTGAAGCTGCCCCTGGAGTTCTGGAGGAAAAAGGGCTCCTTTTGAAACGCCTACAGGAGGTATATATTGAAAATATTCAAGTTGCTTTATCATGTACTGCTACATATTGTTCCACTGTCTTCTCAACAGACATTCAGCCTGGCAAACATTTAGAAGCTAATTATATTAATACCTTTGTTACATAGTGACTCAGTGCTTTGGACTAGTCAGAAAAAGTGAGTCAACAGTTCATCTGGGTGTTACTGGTGGAAGAAATCATTCCGAGGTTTGGTGGACACTGTTTACAATCTTCATGTTTCTAACATCACAAGTATGGATGTTATTCCAYAGTCTTATAGAATAACTCCATGTTAGCACAGTAAAAGTAAGAACAATTTACCACTGATTTTTCAAGCTGTAAACCAAATTTTACTGGCATTCTGTACTATTAAACCCATGTTAGAATAGAACATAATTTCTAGTGCTATTTTCTCAGCAGGGCATAAGATGACAMGTATATACTCAAATCAGAGTAAAGTTTTTTCCCCCTCTGTAATTAGCCTGATATATTTCTGCAATGGACACTTGATTATATTTATTATGGGAGACTGCTAATGCACAAAGAGAATGACCAAATGACACCTTCATCATACAGTGTATTTCATTGTCTTCCAGTTCTCTTTCCTAACCTCCACAGTACTCCATCTCTAATGACAACAGCGTCAATTTTCCTGAGTTGTGAAGCACAATCTGAGCCACTGTTGGTATTTATTTAATAATAGCTCTCAAATACAGAGAGAGTCATGGTCTGTTCTCTAGTAAGATTAATAATCTAATCAGGTTGCAACAAGCAAAGCTGAAGGAAGTGATTTTAAAACACCTATTAAGTGATAACATATATTCTAGTTATTCTGGGTCAGCCCTATGGCCATGATTTTAAAGTGAATTATAGGGTAGAATAAAAGTCAACAAGCCTTCTGCTCCAAGAGCACAAACTATCCAGGAACGTGCTAGGTGTGGCCAGAACATCCTCCAAGTATTTAAATGAGACATAGTATTAACATAGCTTGCTAATATCTAAAGATGCTGCTTTTCTTTAAAACTACACTAATATCCCTTTCCTCTACACTGTTTCATCCTCAAGTCTTTCCCCACACAGGCCTCAGCTTTAATTTTCTCCGATACAACCAATCATAGAATCATAGAATCAATATATTTTTTTAAATGAGATAAGCATGATTTACTCACTACCTAAGGAAAACAGACAGAATTCGGGATTTGTGTTATGCAGACACTTATGTTTCAAAAGACATTATAGTCTTCTCTATACTGGATATTTTATTAATAATTGATGTTATCCATATTTATCAAGAGAATAACATACTCTTAAAATTTATTCAGATTGTTGGTAATTTCCATTACTAAGATAATGCTCTAAGTAAGAAGACCAAACAACCTATTTTTATTAAAAAGTTCTTTACATACAGTTTTCCCAAGTTTGAGAATGAGTTTTTCAGCATTTATGTGATCCATAAAGTTAGGATGAGATTTTCTTCTGCGATAATCTTCATCAGTAAAAGGAATCTCAGGATCTTCCTATGAAGGAAAAAATGTGACTGTTACACATGTCTTAAAACAGAACCATTTTTAAAGGCCTACATGGTTAAAATAAGTTCTTAAAAAATATTTTAAAAATCTGTTTTAACTTTGTTTTAACTTGAAATTCTTAAAACTTCTGATTCTGATACTTGAGGTTCAACATTTTGAAAATGTCAATAGTTCCATTTCAATTTTCACAGAAAAAGATTTTTACTTTTTATATTTAAAAAATGTGAATCTTAATTATATATAGCATTACACAAGCTTGAAAAACTCTGACAACTGCTACAGATAACATTAATGTGCACAATTTCTGTAAGACTAAATTTGAGAATTGCAATAGCATACTATAAAGCATCCCACATGGTTCCTGACAATACTTAACATATATAGATATAAAGATGTATCTGTTTATCTGTCTATACACTGATTTAAATATGTATTTCATTAAATACATAGTAAATATGGGATTTTTTATGACTGAAGGACAGTGCATATTGTGGTTAGCATAGGTCTTAGCTCTTGTTCAAGCAGTCCCTGATGTCTGTCTGTATCATTGTAGCCCAGTGCCTAAACTTCTCTGTCCAGTGGAATAAATTTAACAACTTTGGCATTAAGTAGTGGTTCAGGGTGAAAAGATCATGAGAAAAAACACACTTGCTGACACTAACTTTATTAGCTAGTGTTGAAGTACATACTGAAATACTTTGTTTAATTGCATTTAATGAATATTTTCCATTGAATGGAAATATTCAGTTAAAAACAAAATTATGTTTTCACATTACTTACAGGGTCAGGGGGTTTGCTTTTTGCCCAGCTCATTATTGTTGAAATGAGGATGAATAACTTTGGTGTTGCAAAATGCTCTATTTCCATATGTAGAGCTGTTAAATGAAAGCGAAGCATTTAATTTATTGTAAACTGTATTACTCAAACTGTATTTTTGCTTTTATATAAAGGTCCTGTATAGACACTTATACCATAACGTTCTATGTGATATGTATTTTTAAGCAAATACTTTTTATTTGGGTTGGTATAAAATAAAGGTAATAAGTCAGGAAAGAAGACAAATAGACAAATAATGGTAATAAAGAATCAAATGATTGGGAATCAACATAATCTCCATAGAGCTACATATCATGGGGGGAAAAAAACAATGGAATATAGAATGTAGAAACAATCTGTACTAGGAAATGATTCATCTTATATTGACTGCTGACATACTGAAAGAAAATCAAAGTGTGGGTTTTTTCATGATTGAAACAGAAGATCTACAGAATTCAAGTAAAGCTTCCTTATTTTAATTTRGAGCAAAATAATTAAATGTGGGTTATGTTTTGTTGAGTCCTCTAAAACTTATGATGTTATCCAAGTATTTATACCATAAACAGGAAAGCATGATTTAGTTTAACTATCATATAAAGAACAATATTGCACTGTCACCATAAAAAGATTCCAGGTGCCCATTAGAATTTGGATATAACAATCAGGAGACAGTTTCAGAAAGACTGTTAGCAGTATTTTTTTATTGGACTTCTAAGTCAAAATATATTTAAAATAATTATATAAAATATTGAAACATTATTTGAATATCACAGGAGAAAATTTTCTACCCACCTCCCARTGCAAATAGATAAGATGATGGTTGATAGTTATTTAGGGAAATAACTGCCTACACAGATATGTCATTTAAAGTGTTGGACCATTCCATGAGGGCTTCTCTAGCTTATGAATGCTAGAGTGCATTCCATGGTCCCTTGCTAATTAATTGAACAATTCATGCAGCTTTTCTCCATCAAGGAACCCAGTTTTATATAACAGCAAGCTATAAATCCCAGATAATTTCATTACATATTTATGGTAAATCCGAGAACATTTCATTACACATTTATGGTAAATTTTGATGGCTGTATAGCAACCGATTTTCTGTTCAGTTGATAGCTATACTAACCAGAAGCAGCCCATGTTGCTTCCTCGATTTGATTTGCATCCTCAGTGATATTATATAAAACAATCTCACACTCAAGCAAGTGACTTAGGAGCTCTTTTCGAGAAGACACCTGGGGAAAAAATAGTTAGAATCTGTTATTTAAGAAAAAATAAAAGAAGAAAAAAAATATCCAAAATTCCTTTTCTTTGCAAGTTTAAATTACTGATAGAATGTAGTTTTCTAGCACTAGGCTGTTAGAATAATTCATAAGACTGGTATCAAACTTTACCTGTCAGATACAAGTAAGGTGATGAAATACAAATTAAATGCTGAAACTTCTAATTTACAGTACACATTAATATAGTTCAAAAAGTTGCACAATTTTTAGTGATATTTTAGGATTCATATTTTCAGTGCAAATGTGAGTATCAAAAAAGTATCTATGACTTTTATAGGTATTTTAAACAAGGATCAGCTGGCAGAATGAGGAAGACATAAAAAATGCCTATTTCCTGGCAAAATAACGTCCTGTCATTTTTGGTAAATGCAGATTGTCTGCATCAGTTGAGCAAGTCCAACAAATAATTTGGGCAAGAGCAGTGATGATTAAGTACTCCAGACATAATTTTCTGATTGAACAGCTCAGAGGTATAGAAGTTTAAATCAAAATTTTCAAATGTTTGAGGAGATTCTGGGTAATCAACTTGAGACAGTTAGAGGCAATTTTAGTTTCAGAAAACTAAATCAAGCAATAMGCAATCACATTCTTAAAAGCAAATCTCCTTCAGTTAACTAAACTCTGGACATATCTTTATACAAAGATGTAGGTATTCAGAACAATTAGGTGCTAGTGAAAGCTGTGATTTCAGTGAACAGTTAAGAAGGGGGACACCAAGTTTGATTCCAGCACCACTACCTTTAAAATGGTGATAAAAGACAGAGGAGACAAGAGAGATACTTGAGGTGTGTGTGTTTTGAGGGAAAAAGAAAGCAGACCTGTGGATCATGAGGATAGATGATTTTTTTTAAAGATCTATTTTGAGTCTGACTTCCTTTTATTATTTGCTGTATCAGACCTAGCAGGGAAGAGATGACAGTGTTGCAGGAAGCAGAAGGAATAAAATATATGTATACAGCTTCCAGCAGCAACAAAAGATCATTTTATTAAAGCAGGTCATTTTACATAATTTACAATGTTTCTAATGTTGTCTAATAGCAACCTGAAATAAGACACTTACTGCATATGYTTCCTCTGCAAAACATGGTTTAGTACTCTCTGGTTTAGAAAGGGTACCCACTACTTGGTAGACTCCCTCCTTTGGCCTACTAGAAACTTCAGCAACTGAATTATTTTCATCTTCCTCCTCCTCTTCTTCTCCTATGCTTTCAAGCGATGCCCCAACAACACATCTGGATAAATACTGCAATATACAAGACACACATTTGTATGCAAATATACATTGAATCTTACACAGCTTCTCATGGTCTTGGGAAGACACCAACACTCTGTGGACTAGCCCAGATCCTGTTGTAGGTAATGTAGCTCAGAACATGGCTTTCCATTGAACAGGAAAACGTTATGGACTCAACCTTAGCTGTAATGTTTTGTCTTGACGTGTGTCCTACGCCTCAAAGTCGAAGGTGCCGCTGGGTCCCTAGATGCCTCTTCTCTGCAACCTGGCCCCTCTCAGGCAGGCTTTACCTCAGAGAGATGTTATGTCTCTCCACAGGGATCAGCCGTTGCCTGAGATCTCCCGACCTCATCCACGCCTCCTGCTCCTAACTCTCATTTTATCTCCTTCCTATCTTAACCCATTCTTGCTCCCAGTCCTTCTCCTCAGCAGCTATTTTAGGTGACCCCAGCTACCCGGCTGGCTTCCCGCCCGGCCTAACTCCCCGGAGGCGGCCGCTCCCCGCGGCAGGCTAGGGCAGGCGGGAGGGCGGCGGCGCCTCAGGCAGCGACCGCTGAGGAAGAAGCCACGGCCGCGAGCAGTTGCGGGCCGACCCCCGCGGTCACCTCGCCGATGCTGCGGCCGCAGTAGGAGTCGAGGTGGTTGAGGAAGACCCGCCGGCTCCGCGCCGGCCCCGCCGCCATCGCCACAGCCTGCGCCGGAGACGCGGCCCGTTGCTACGCGACGGCCCGGCCAGCGGCGGCTGCGCAGTGGGCGCGGCGGGCGGCGCGCGCG